>JARJPL010000386.1:0-108725 GCA_030782805.1 Aschersonia sp. MBC 622 | reverse complement strand
GGTCAACTGGCAAACGGAGGGGGGGAGGGGGGCACAGTATAAGATGATGAATGGCAACATGAATAATGCACTTTTCTAAAGCAAACATCGACTTACTCCATTTGGAAACCTTCATGGCAAGGTCCCAGTTCTTTATCGCGTTCGGAGACCTCGTCGCACACAACGTCATGACCACCTATCCCAAGCCGTTGAGATTCGGGCTTCCTTCCATCTTGGCTTTCCGGCCATGCGGCTGTAGCAAATCGCGCCCGCGCCCGCGCCCGCCCATCGCGCCGACAATCACATCACGCCCGCACTTGTGCACCGCAAAAGGTAATTGTGATGGTGCACTGCGTCCGCATACGACTATACGTCATTCTTCGTTTCGTCACTGTTATCATTTACATTTTCCCTTGATACTGCAAAGGCATGCCATCGTGCTACAAGTGGCATGTAGATGCGGTGAAGAAACACTCAATACAAGGGGCAAGAAATAATACATACTCGAGGATCTATCTGCTTCCCTTGCCCATAAATCCTCAGTAAAGCCACCATCCCCTAGAGCTCTTCTTCTCCTCAACCGCAGACCGCAGCCAGATAAATTCTAGGAAATAAAGTTAAAGACATCGAGTAGCAGAACTTTGCACAAAATAAAAGAAAACATGTCGGTCATGTTGAGCAGCCTTTTCCTTCACCTTCGTCCATGCCCTCTTCTGATATTACAAAGGGTGCCAACGCCAAGCCAGGGAGAATGAAAACCGACAAAAAAAAAACAAAAAAAGGAAGAGGCGGTGTGTATATAGCTGCGAATCTGGGGTAGTGCTGGCTGGTGCTGGCGGACGGGTATCTCGCACATCTCGCTGGGTTTCATTCGTCAAATAAATGCCGACTTAGGGCGTCTAGACCGTTGGCAATTCGCTGCCCGTCTCGTGTGATAAGAACGCTGATGCTTCTCTCTTGTAATACCGCGATTGGCCAAGTGCTCTCGGTAGCCGCTCGTCCTTTCGTCAAGCACCTTACATGACGATACAGCAGCCACCAGATTGTTGGGGGGCATAGGGGTCCTCGCCCTTTGCGACGGAGCCCCAAACCGAGGGCACCATGTAATCTCTCGTGCCGTTGCAGTAGGCGATGATGCTACCCGAGAAATGTCAGCCGTGATATTCACCAGCCACCGGCGGACCACCTCGTTGGGTCTTACCTCCTTGAAGCAGTGCTGACAGGGATGCGCTCGCGATCAAGATCTTCGCGCAGACGGTTGTTAAGCTCGGTCAACCTGCGCAGCTTGAGATCGGCCATGGACTGTTTGTTTCTTCTGAACTGCGCCGTGTCGCCGTCTCGCGTAGCGTACTGAGGCATCGTGGCTGGTGCCGAGATTCGGCGTCAAGGATCGTAACAAAGCGAAAAGAGCAGACCGTCGCGATAATTCAACGTTTTTCGTTCTGTAATGATTCCAACTTGTCAGTGCACGGTCTCGACCTTTTCCGACACGTGATTGAATGCGCTCGTTTGTAGAATAGGCGTGATGGTGGTTGAGGCGTAGAGCTCGATGCAGGTGAAGCCGGCGCGTGGACGACGTTCAAGACCACGGCGAAGGAAACAAGGGCGCAGAGTCAATCACAGTTGCAGCCGGGAAATAAATTCGGTAGCTGGTAAGCAACATCAAGGAGCGCGGTTTCGTCGTGTCGTGTCCCGTCGGTTGGCAGGCTGTGCGGCACAGTGTTTTTGCGCGGATGGCTGTCTAAACTCCTGAAATCTCCACCAGGGGGCGGCGGCTCTTGGGGACTGGCGGGAGGACAAGACAGAGCCCGTCACGGACATCTTGCATGAATCGTCTCAATTGAAACAAGGAAACGAACTTACAGAGGCACTAGAACAGGACCGTGGTGATGCCGATGCAGGCAGCGACACGACGCGGGGATAACAAGATGAGCTGGGTTGGGGGGGGACAAGGCGGGAAAAAGAAAGGACGTTGTGTGCGGGAAGAGAGAGTTGAGCGTCGATGAGGGAAGGTGTGGGAAATGGCGATTCACACAACGGTCTAGCTGTGATTAATTGGGGAAGACTTGAGAGGCTAGTGGTTTTTTTTAATTTATTTAGGGGGGGTCAAGCAAGGCAAGCAGCAAGCAACAAGGAACAAGGAGGCAAGGAGGGATGAAGCTGCCAAACTGCTTGGGGGTGGCCCGCTAGCGTAGAAAAAGGACAGCTCACAGTGTATCCGTAGAGTGGGCAGCCTAAATAGCGGGCACCGGACAGCAGCCGAAGTGACCTCTGTCCACTGGTGCTATAAATGTACAGCCAGAATGCAACTGGCTCGTGCGTCTGCATAACGGAAATTGGAACGTCGCTGAACCCACTGGGAACTTGCAACCTGCACGATAGCTGAGCCTTGGGGAAACACTGACTTCCTGTCAGTGCTGCTGGGAACCACAGAGGAGCCACAGAGGTGCCGCTGAACTGGGTCGCCGAATTCAATCCCAGCCAGTCAGCAGCCACCAAGCGTACCCAGGTAGGAACCTAGGTTGGTAGGTACGGGTAGGTAGGTAGTGTTAGGTACCTATGAATACGTCGTGGCCGCTATTTATTGGCGGCCAACGCCCGTATCTGGAGTTCATAAGGTCGAGACAAGACCAGGACTTTACAATAAATTTGGATAACATGTTTTGACAACATGAAAGCTTCATCTGCCGAAGCACCACTGCTCTTCACAGCTACCTCCAGGTAGGTCGGTACCACCACTATTTGTTAGGTATTTAGGTAGACTGCTTCATCTTCGCCACTAGATGCCAAGCTGCTTGCAGGGAACTCTTCCGTGCTGCTTGAAGCTTCTAGGTACCCTCCTCCACTCTTGCGCCCACGTTCATACCACCGCACCCTGTGTAATACCCCCGCCTCGTGCGCATCTTCACGTTCCCTCTTCATGCGTCATGAGGCTGACCACGAGCCCGTCTGTCGCCTCCTCGTCCTAATGATACATTTGTGCAACTCTGGGCAAAGCAGTCTTGCCACATCCTCATGCGAGTGACAACTTCCATGGTGCTTGGCGCATCTTCACGCAGCATTCTGGCGATACACTGTCACTGACAACCCTCCCGCGCTGCTCGTATCCCGCAAATAGCTATATCCGAGGCTCGACACACGGCGCCCAACATTAATGTGTTTCGCATCAAATTCGTGCCCTTTCCTTAGTCGCCTGTATCAATTTCTAGATCCAGCTGTACACCGTTGGAGATGCCATAGTCGGCCAAGCTAATAGGGTCCTTGAATGGCCGCTCGCCTTGACGCCGCAGCATGATTTGTCCAGGCTCTCGACCGATGCGTGCTGCAATCATGAGCTTCAGTTGACCGATGGTGTCGTCGGGAAGGCAGGGCACGGCCGTTTTTGTGCCGAGACGATCGTTGATGTGAACCACGATGAGTTCCTTGCCGGCAAGAGATGCAGCCTTCTTTGGCTTCTTTTCCTTTTTGCCGTCGTCACCGCGCTTCTCTTTGCTTGCTTTGCCGTCTGGGCTGCGGCGGCGGCCTTCGTCTCGTCGAGGTGACCTGTCGCGGCGAGGAGAACGTTCGCGGTCGCGGTCGCGGAAATCTCTGTCGCGTCCGCCGCGGTAGCCCTGGCCGTCATTCCGTCTGTCTTCTCTCCTGTCGTCCCGTCGGCCGTCTCTGCGATCGTTACTGCCATCCTCAAACTTTTTATCCTTCCATCTGAATCCTCCACTGCCTTTTGGTGCGCGCCGCGGTGATCTCGAGCGAGACCTCTGCCGCGAAGAGTCAGCCATGACTATGCAGTAATTGTGTAGGTTGCGTGCGAAGCTTTCAGGGTTGGGCGGAAAATTGAAAGAAACCCAGGCAGAAAGCCAGAGCTCAAACATCACGTGATCCACCCGCCCATCTTCATCGTCATCGCTATTGCAAGCGAGATCAAGACATGATATTTCGCCATACTATTTAAAGATGGGAAATTGTGCATATTTTAGTTTTATCTGATTTTGGGAGGGGGCTGCATCGTACTGGACGGCATACATCCCTAGCATTCTGTCATACTTCCGCTGCCCTAAACTCGATGATGGTGCATAAAACGGCCACCACAGCATTTCGCTCTAAATTACCCTCAAAAATTATAATATCACCTAGAAGGCTCAAGAAAATAAATCACCAAAATTGACCAAACTTTGACAATTCCCTTTGCCAAGGTGTAGCCTTGGAAGTACTTGTAGATAGGCTCCAAGTCATCGCCTAGAAGTCCGTCCAAACCACGTGACTCTCCACGCTCCATAGCCCCTCAGCGTCCACACACGAAATTGAAAAATTCGTCCCAGTGCTAGGCTTCACGCAAAGAGTGCCACGCCAGAGCCCTTCTACAGACAACCCTTGGCTCGCGACGGCAACTCAGAATCAGCTTCCCCTCTACTTGCCCAAGCAACCATATAGAGGAAGTTGCCCATCATGGTGCGTCCTGCTGCATCCTGCTGCGTCGCGAATCCCTACGCTCGCGTCAACTCCCTTTCCATCTGGCTACCCCTCCCTATCGAGATACTAACTCGCGCTTCATTCAACAGCCGCCTCCACCGCACCAGAAACCCGAAAATGTGCTCAAGCGCGCTCACGAGCTCATCGGGGTTGGTCAGCCCCCGGCGGCTCTGACCCTGCTTCACGAGCACATCACCAGCAAGCGCTCCCGAAATGTTCCCATCGCGTCGCTCGAGCCCGTCATGCTCCTCTTGGTCGAACTCTCCGTCGAACAGAAAAAGGGAAAACTCGCCAAGGACGCCCTCTACCAGTATAAGAATATCTCTCAAAACACAAATATTGCGACCATCGAGGTTCGTGAACCAACCTGCTCCGCGATTCAATTTTGATCGCGTTGCTAACCAACATATAGCTCGTCCTCAAGAAGTTTATTCAGCTCGCTGTCGACAAAGTCACTGCTGCGCAGCAAAAGGCCGACGAGGTCCAGTCTAGCCTCGAGGCAACCGCTGACGGCGACTCCAATGTCGAGGATTTGGAAGCTACCGAGACCCCCGAGTCCATTCTCCTCGCCACCGTCTCTGGCGAGCAATCACGCGACCGTACAGACCGCGCCATCGTCACCCCTTGGCTAAAGTTCCTCTGGGAGGCTTACCGTACTGTTCTCGACATTCTGCGCAACAACGCCCGTCTCGAGATGCTCTACCAGAGCACCGCCTCGCAGGCCTTCGACTTCTGTCTCAAGTATACCCGCAAGACCGAGTTCCGAAGACTCTGCGAGCTTCTCCGTAATCATGTGCAGACCGCTGCAAAGTATTCTTCACAGATGCATGCTATCAACCTCAACGATGCCGACACTCTGCAGCGCCATCTCGAGACCCGCTTCCAGCAGCTGAATGTTGCTGTTGAGCTTGAACTCTGGCAAGAGGCCTTCCGCAGCGTCGAGGACATTCACACTCTGCTCAACCTTAGCAAGCGTCCCCCCAAGAACATCATGATGGCCAATTACTACGAAAAGCTCACCCGCATCTTTCTCGTTGGTGAGAACTACCTGTTCCACGCCGCTGCTTGGTCCAGATACTATAACCTGCTTCGCCACTCTGCTGTTCTTGTTGCCTCCGGTCAGGGCAAGAAGGCTGACAACCCGCCTGCCACCGAGGCTGATCTTCAGAAGGCTGCCTCGTTCGTCCTTCTGTCTGCCCTCGCCATTCCCGTCATCAGCACCTCGCGCTCGCGTGGTGCCATGGTTGACTTTGACGAGGCCCGCAAGAACAAGAACTCACGTCTTACTCACCTGCTTGGCATGACCCAGGCTCCTACTCGTGCCCGTCTCTTCCGTGATGCGCTGTCCAAGTCTCTTCTTCAGCGTGTTCGCCCTGAGATCAAGGAGCTTTATAACATTCTTGAGGTTGATTTCCACCCTCTGTCCATTTGCCAGAAAATCTCTCCCATTCTGAGCAAGATTGGCGCTGACGCTGAGATGGAGCGCTACATCCTCCCTCTGCAGCAAGTCATTCTCACCCGCCTGTTCCAGCAGCTTTCTCAGGTCTACGATACCGTTGATCTTGAGTTTGTCCAAACTCTTGCCAAGTTTCCTGAGCCTTTCCAGATTACCCGTGCCACCATTGAAAAGTTCATCATGAACGGTAACAAGAAGGGCGACCTCGCCATCCGCATGGACCATGCTACAGGGGTGCTGAGCTTTGATAGCGACATCTTCTCGTCTTCCAAGGCTAGCCACAGCGGCTCCGCCGCTGGTTCCGCCGAGGCCGATGGCGGTGCTGTTCAGCGTCTCCAGAGCACACCCTCTGAGATTGTCCGATCTCAGCTCACTCGCCTTGCTAGGTCCCTCTTCACGACTTGCCACTACATCGATCCCGAGTTCAACAAAGAACGTCTGTCTGCCCGCAATGCCGCCCTCAGCCGTGCCAAGGCTGGAGCTGAAAAGGAACACCTGGCTATTCTTGCCCGTAAGGACATCATCGCGAAGCGCAAGGAGGAAGCCTCCGAGGCTCAGGCCCGCAAGGACAAGGAGAATGCCCGCCAGAAGCGTCTGAAGGAGCAGGCTCTCCAGGAGGCCGAGGACAAGCGTTTGGAGAATGACCAGAGAGAACGTGAGGCCAGACGCCTCAAAGAGGAGCGCGACAAGGTTCGCAGGGCCGAGGTCGAGCAGCAGATCAAGGAACTCAAAATGGACGGCAAGCGTCTCGACATTGACCTGGGTGATATTGACAAGTTGGACACAAACCGTCTCCGTGAAATTAAGCTGAGCCAGCTTGAGCGTGAAAAGCATGACGTCAAGGAAAAGCTCAGAGTCACTGGCAAGCGTATCGATCATCTGGAGCGTGCCTACCGCAAGGAGGAAGCCAAGAAGATGGCCGAGGACTACGAGAAGCAGTGCGAGCATGATCGTGCCGTCTATGATAAGAACACCGCCAAGAAGCTCAAGGATGCCGAGGAGCTGCACAAGGCCAACGTCGAGCTCAAGCACCGCTTGACCAGACTGGTCTCTACCTATGAATCCTTCAAGGAGAACCTGCATGAGCGCCGCCGTGACGAATTCGAGAAGCGTCGCCGTGATGCCGAGAAGGAGCTTGAGAAGCAGATCGCCCTTCGCAAGAAGGAATTCCGCGATCGCAAGCTGCGCGAGAAACGTGAACGCGAAGAGAAGGAGAGAGAATTGCGCGAAGCCGAGGAGAATGCCGCTCGCGAGAAAGAGGAGCAGCGCGAGCGCGAGGAGGCCCGCAAGGCCGAGCTCTCCAAGCTCAAGGAGCAGCGCGACAAGGAGCGCCAGGAGATGCTTGAGAAAGCAGCCCTTCAACAACGCCGCGAAGAGGAGGCTCTCGCTCGCCGCAAGGCCGAGAAGGAACGTCCTCTGCGCAGCGCTGAGCCTTTTGGCGACAGCGGCAGCCAAAGACCTCCCACGATTGGCTCCGGCAGCTGGCGTGAGAGAGAAGCCGCGAAGGCCGCCGCCTCTGGGGGTCGCACCGTGGAGCGCTCCGACTCTCAGGACCGCCCCTCTCCCTCTGCCGGCGGCCCGCCTCGTCTCAATCTCGCCGGCAGCAAGCCCAGCTGGCGCGAGCGACAGGCGGCCAAGGAAGCCTCTGGTGAGACCACGGCTAGCGCGCCTCCCCCCAGAAACTTTTCTCCCCGCGGTGCTCCCATGGACCGCGGCGGCTCCTCGCGCGCCGATGCTCCGCCTCCTCGACGAAGCGAGCAGCACGACTCGGCGCCTTCCGAGCAGCTGTCTTCGGGCACCGCCGGCAAGTGGGTTCCTCCTCACATGCGCGGCAAGGCATAAGGGTCGAGGCATTTCTTTTTTTGATTTTCTCTTTCCTCTTTCCTTTAAAAAGTATGACGGAATAGCACGAAGCATTGTTTTGAATCAGTTTTTTCCAACGAGAGACGAGCTGCCTCAAAATTTGCACAACGGCGTTTGGGCACTTGGGAGAACATACGTTGCAACTGGATGTACTCTAGAATTGACATGTAATTACTGCCAGCGTCCTTCGATGAGGACCGGGCAGGAGCACAGCCAGACTGAAGATATAAACCCCCCTAAAAAAACAAAGAATACATGGTTGACTTTTAAGCGTGCTTTTATGATTATATATGTATTGCTAGTCATTTGTGGTGTCGCTCCTATAGGTACCAAGTCCACGTCCAGTGCACCAGATATCGCCTAGCATATCGAAACGGCACTGGCAAAACGCCATCTTCTGTCCACAACAGAGCCCCGGCCGGACCGGGCCAGGCGCATCATCTGATCGTGTGGTTCAATCAACACGAGGAAGACACAAAAGATCCCCGATATGGCCCATTGAATTGGCGTGCAGTTCCACGATGCAAAGCCTCGATGAAGACGGCTTTTTCGGTCTACGCTGCCATACCTGCCGTGGAAGAAATTGCCCCTTTGATGCATGTATGCATTTTGCGCAAAACTTCCCTCAAGTTCCATCGATACGAGCATGACGTTTACCGACGGCCGGAAGAAATGAGTGCTGACAACTGCCCCTCAATGGCTGTTTCGCACTCTCATCAGTCATCTGGCCCTTTATGAGCCCCCCCCCCCCCCAACAGGTGCACAGTGGCTAGCTGAAGAAGAAAAGAGACGATACTAGTTCAACGCCACAATAGTTGGAGTTGAGGAGGAAAGGAGCCGTCGCGCAGATGGGGGAGCCTAGCTGCGGGCCGACAAGAGCTCATGTTGTATATATACGGGAGGGAGGAGGGTAGTGGAGGGGGGTCTAGAGATTCGCGGCGAGGCTGGCTAGTAATAATCAGAAAGAAGGAGACCTGCAAATGCAAAGTAAACTATGTTTCGGTGCTAGTAAGGTGCATCTCTTGCCGATTTCTCGCCAAATTAGACCCCTCTCCTTTAGAATGGACCTGTGTGGTTCAAGTGAGGCTAAGAGTGGCCTGTTTTCTTTTCTTCTTTTCTTTCCAGTTTTTTTTCCAAGATCTGGAACACAGGAGACGGCGGCCGGTTGGTCGGTCCTATCGGTGTGGCAGGGGCTATAATATGCAGCTGTAAACCAAAACAGGACAGTCAACAGGACCAGATGGTGTGAGATGGCGTGGACGAGATGGGGTGTGGCTTCAACGCAATGACACACGAAAGCAAAAGCCAATGCTGTGTGATTTTTCAGGGCGGTCATCCCAAAGCAGCAAGCACTAGCAGATATTTACGCGAGATGAGGGATTATAATGAGTTTTCGTCGTTACATACATACTAGTACAAACACACAAACAATAGAGGAAATTAGAACCCAAGCCGCCCGTTCAACCTGGCCAACGGTTATTCCTGCCACCAAAAGGAGATGGGATTGACGAGGTCTACACAACATACAGCAATAGCATGCGAACCAAAGGCTAACATAGAGCTCAGAAGCACGCGTTTTTAGAGAAGCTATAGGCATCTTGTCTCTGCCTACATCTCGTTAGCTCTGTAAATTGTTCTCTAGACGCCAACAGACCGGGGGTTCCCCATTAAAAGACAGGATTCGCGATGCGAATTGGCCACGAGGCGTTTGCTCGGCTAGAGGGTGTTGTCATCTATACGATACCAAGCCGTTATCACCTATCATCGGTTAATATAGACCATATTTGTTAGCTTCCCTTACTAACAAGTTAGACGTTTGTCCACGTGGTAACTACATACCTTGAAAATAGATCAGACATGGCCCAATTAATAATCGACCTGGGAACAGCGAAAGGAACCTCAACAACTATATTGGATTGTGTTGCATACCACCCGAATCCCTCGTCAGCTTGCTTCCAGCAGCAGTCCTGCAGTGATCTATTTCCGTCTCCAATGCAGGCAGGCTTATTCCCTTTTGCACGGTAGAAAGGAGCCCGAGCAAGCCGTCGGGGTAGTACTTCTTACGGTCATACGCTCCGTCTCTACCGGCTACCTGAGTTGCTGAGTATGTGGCTTGGGCTCCGTATTAAATTTTAAGTGTCAATAGTTCAGCTGAGCTGCACCCGTACTGTATTAATATTCGCCGCTACCTTTTACCCCTATTGTTTGTAGTCGATTGTACGCGGTAGCATTGGGGAAGTATTATGGTTCTGTTGTTGTTCCAGAAAGACCTGAGGGATGTTTACATGGTCCGATGGAAAACCTTTCGTTGGAGATGTTTAAGCAGTGTCAAATGGGATCAAAGTCTTGCAGATCGCTCGTGGTCGATCACTAGAGATCAGTTGCAGCGCGATCTCCCGGAATAGAATGAAACAAGCTGCCCAGACTAGAAGGATTACGAAAATATTGAAGGACCATCGAAGACTACTAATATGGCGAGCCAGGGGTACCCGGTCTGTTCTCCAGAAGATTGATGAGGGCTTTGCATGCTCTAGCTTCAGCGTAGCTAATTGGTGAACAAGCGTGAGCGCCAAGGGGAGAGAGGACCTCGCGCCAGACTTATTTCGGAAACCTGAACGGAAATTTGTGCCGATTTAATTAATTTCCAGACGAAGTCTTTTCTGACACTAAGGCGCGGAACGATGAGGTGAGCGAATCATTCACCCAGTCGTGATAAACGTCTGAGCTTCCGAAGAAATATGCATTCTGGAGGCGACGGTGCTGGTACCACTGTGTGAGATCACTGTCCGTGATTATCAGGTAATGATCTCAAGATCGATATATAATCCGTGGTTTTGCCGTCTCGGCCATCTCTGAGCAAAGAGGGTATTGCGATCGACCTTGACTTCCAGTATGAATTCTGTTGCGCTTCCGCGAATTGAAGAGAGCAACGTCGGCCCCGGCCAAAGGACCCCTGAACGGCCCACACAGACTTCTTCTGAGCCCATTGAAACTTGCGGTTTTCGCGAGGTGCTAGTTTATTAGCGCAGTGGCGACGAATCTAGGCCCAACCAAGAGCGAGAACAAGATTAGGACGATGGCTTGGCCACTTGGGAGGATCGGTGGTGGAACTTTGTTTTCTTCTTGGCAGGGTGTGATATTTAGGATGGTATACAGATCTTGATTGATTTGCGAAGGAGGGCGCTCGCTATAGGTATTCAGCGGTCGAGTAGAGAGAGTTGAGTCGCAGCCACAGATCAGGCTGTTGGTGTTGGACGAGTGTGGTGTCGTGCCAATGTCCGTATGTGTAGGTCCTCAAAAGCATGGCCAACTGGCTTACGGCCTCGGCTACAGTCTAGCTACTATACCCCGTAAGTACCGCCGATAATACGGAACCAAGCGACGAGGTCTTTTGTTGGTCTATGACAAGGTGTCCGGTGCAGTGGGTTCGTGATGTCTGTGCAGTGGCTCGGTCTTAATCGCACCTCGGTCATATTAGTACATGAGCGCTTGTTAGTATCAGTCATTACCTATGGAATTAGCATGATGAAGGTAAGAGCCACGGCCGCCAAGATTGACCCATTGCGGATGGGATTGTCCCGGTGCAGAATGGCAGCACTCGAAATCAATGCCGTTGTAGATTACCGACGACTACCGTCCGTTAAGGTCAGCTAGCTCAGTGTTTCAGGCGGCCTTGTCGGCTTGTGGGCTGGCCGCACCCATGTACTCTGCATGCGCATATTGAGCATATTGAGTATATTGAGGTGTTGTTGATCCAAGTCGGGCCAAAAGACGAAATGGAAGGAACGAATAAATAGCAGCCCAGCTCCACAAGAGAGAGTAGTACTTTGTAGTTTACCACATGGTGGACGCAGAGTGGCGTTTGATCTTGAAGACAATGTCTTGTTTGTCGCGTGGTCTCGATGCGTCCCCTTGGTCTACTTGGTTCTCCGCGTGTTCCTGAATGGGGATCATTGTATTATCGGCAGAGCCTGTGCCTCATGGATGGACGGGACCGAGCCTAATAAGTGGCGGACCATGTTGGCGCCGGGTCATGATTATTGTGAAGCTGGCTGTGTTCTCGAACGTGCTTCTTAGCGAGAGGTGATGCACCCGGGTATGCCGGGTAGTCACTCTTGTTTCCTCGGTTCTCTGCGTCTTGGGCGACTTGGCCGAAGGAGCGGGCCGATAGTCCGTGAATGGGGCGATGGTCATTGTGAACAAGGTAGCTTTCTTGTCACCTTGTTTCCCTATCCCTGCGCCTGCATATATGACGCCGCAATTGGACAGTTGGGCTCGTATTATGCAGGAAGCGTCTTCGGTAGCTGCAGCATCGAGTCCAGCCAAGTCCATGCGGTACAACATACATTGCAGGCCCCGCGCCATCTTCAGCCGCGGCTGCGTGCAGTGCCAGTGGAGTTGGGCTTGTGGCTGGTGGTTTTCTGATGACGCAGGTTACCAGTAAATAAGGGGGAACAATTGATCCAGATACCATTTGCTTGGATATCATAATTGCCGCAAGCTTGACGCGAAGTGAAGAGGCCAACTGCTGGGTATTTAGAAGGTGCGATGTAAAGTATGTATTTGGGTGGGCTGGTGGTGGTGGACCCCTTTAAGGGCTCCAGTAACGTAATAAACGGTAGGAGAAGCCTTCTCTTTCAGTCTTTCTTGACTAATAAATATCAGTTACTCTAAAGTGTGGCTTGCAAAATCACATTCACCAGCTGGAATAAAAATAGTAACGACGGGCTCTCAACACGCGTGGCTACGCAAGGGCTTGTTGGGCATCGGGAATTGTACTGAGTAAAAAACTAGAGCTATCGTGCGTGGCTTGATAATGAAGTTTGGCCCCCGTGAGATTTCGGTTGGTGGTCCCGCCCGCCGTACTGGGCCTCTCTCCACAGTATTCCATTGTCAACATCTTGGGGCTGAAAAACGGCAAGTTGGCAAGCACCGTAATGGCTCACAAAGTTGTAACCAAGACAAGAGAGTTTGCCTTTTTTCCTTGTCTCCCTTTTTCCAAATCACAGCAAATGTCATCGCTTAAGTGTTGGTCGGGCCAGCCGGCGAGGACGGAAAAATCCAGTCCTGATTCAAGTAAGAAGATCATTTAACAAGGCAGAAAATCTATCCTGGCAGTAATCAGCCCAAAATAACTTTGGTACTGGGCCGGCGTTGCATTGTACAATTTCCACTTTGTGTTGTTTGACTCAAGCCCCTTAGAGCCCTTTGAGGTTCTTTGAGGTCTTTAAAGTGATTCATTCCTTTGTGTAGGTGAATGAATCACATACCTCATTCTTTGTATCAGTAACTAGGTTATAGACCTCTATATAGAGGAGGTCTTTCCCTTAGTGGTAGAAGTGATCTACATACAATATAACATCTTCTTCTTCCACTTGGTCTTCAAGTCTTTGCACCAGGCCAAGCCACACCTACCATGGTGTGCATGGCCAGCAATCCACGACGGTCTTCAGCGCCTACCTCTACCACCCTACTTGCCTACCTACCTTTGTTTGCTATGTACTACTACCTGCTCTTGTCAGTCCTACCTATTCAGAAGCTGGCCAGCTCCACTAACTAACTAATGCAGGTCCACTCGATCCCGCAGTTATCCTGCCCCTCTTTTGATCTAGTTAAATCTTTATGCCTCTTTCGTTTGCTCCACGACGCTTCTCATCAAGCCGACAACCTTTCTAATTATTCTCTGCCCTGCTCATCCTCCGCTTTGCATACTGCCGGCTCTCAGACCTTTTTTCTCCTATCCTCGTCAGTTCTTGACTAGTTGACTAGCCAAGGATCCTCCAGCCTTTGCCCGAACGGGTTACGCACATTGGCTATTTTTCCTGCGCGTCAAGCCGCATCTCCTGCCCATCGCCGCATAGACTCACCATGCTCAATCCTTGACCATGACATCTATCCGCCACCGCTGAGCTAGCTCGTCCTTGTTCCAAAAACGCCCTCTTTCCTTCTCTTGTAGGGCTTTGCTCATCCGATTGCACATAATCTTAGATGGCTGACGCGAGAAATGTAGTACGACCTGTTATCGGATTGTGCCCTTTGTGTCTTCAGTCCTCGCCAACACAAGACAAGAAATACAATGGGCCAAGTTGCTACCATCTATTCACCAATCATGTTGTGGTTATACTGAGTGTTGCTGAGCTTCATAGAGGCTCGATACCCGCTTCATGAGCCCTGGTCATGTCACCCATGTCACCCCGGTCTTCCTACCGCAGCCGCATTCTCGCAAACTGACCCGACCTTCGTCGAGGCCTACTGCCTATTTCCCCAACTAATGACAGCCTGCCAGCCCTGAGTCGTTACCCATGTCTCCACGCTCATCAGCAGCATCGCCTGCACTGCGTGGTCCGAGCTGTCAAGGCCCGAATTGCGTCTGATCCTCCACCTTGGCCATGAATGCCGGCTTCCCTGCCATACCACTTACACCCAGAATCTAGATGGAGTCTTGGGTCCCCCTAGCCAGACGGACCCCCCGGCATTGTTGACGCCCGTCGACAGATTTCAGCTCGGCTCCCAGCTTGCTGGCTGCTTGCTCTGCCGCTTCTTCCCTGCCCATCACTCAGGCGGCGTGTATATATTCTCTTGCCCCCTTCCAACGTTTCTTGCTTGACTTTTCTTCTCCGCGGATCTCTGCGTTTTCACTTTCAACCCCTCATTCGGCCGTTGTATCTTTTTGTAACAGACCAACCTTCGTTTATCCCTCCCGTCTTTACATTCTATTAACTTACCTTTGTCTCGTCCGACCCCATTTACCTTCAGCATGGCCTTCCACAGGTCTGTCGTGGCAGCCGCCGCGGCCTTGTCGTTGGCCGCGCTCACCACTGCCACCAACTATGAGCTTCCCCCTTGTACCGACAAATTCACCCCCTTCACTAGTAAGGGCTGCTACACCAACGGGGACACCGCTCTCATCATGCGCTCCACGGTTTCTAGCAACGACATGACTGTTGAGAAGTGTACCTCTGTCTGCAAGGGCAACGCTTTCCGCTATGCCGGTCTCACCTACTACGGAGTCTGCTACTGCGGTGACGAGATAGCTGCCGAGAAGACCGCTGATGCCTCTTGCAACTACCCTTGCAATGGTGACAAGGGTCAGCTTTGCGGTGGCAAGGACACCCTCAACATTTGGGAGGATTCCACTTATACCAAGACCCCCAGCGAGGTCACCGTCGCCGACTACGCTTATAGCGGCTGCTATGTCGATAATGCCAATGGACTGGGCCGTGCTTTCCCCTGGCCCGAGAGCATTGAGCCCGCCAAGTTCACTCCTGAGGCTTGCATTGCTGCTTGCAAGGCTCAAGGTTTCCCCATCGCTGCTACCGAATACGCCCACGAGTGTTGGTGTGGCAACGTCCTCTCACGCACCGTCAAGGCTGACGAGAAGGACTGCAACGCTCCTTGCGGCGGTGATGCCTCTAAGATCTGCGGTGGTGGCAATCGTCTGAGCGTTTACATTGCCAAGGACCTCGAGTCCAACGAGCCTTGCGCCAGCGGCAACCCTCCCACGAGCAGCAGCACCTCGACGGCTCCTACTACTCAGCCTACTCAGCCCACATCCACAGGTCCTTCCACCAACCCCGGATCGTCTACCAACCCATCCACCGAGCCGACTAGCTCTTCCACCAAGTCTACTTCGACCGGCTCTTCTACCGGCCCCGGAACATCCACCGGTCCGTCCACCGAGCCTACCTCGACTGGAACAACCACCCAGTCCACCAGCACCTCTACTAGCCCAGGCACCTCTACCGGTCCTTCAACTCAAACCACCAGCACCTCTACTCGCCCTGGTACTTCTACCGGTCCTTCAACTCAAACCACCAGCACCTCTACTCGCCCTGGTACTTCTACCGGTCCTTCTACCCAGCCCACTAGCACGTCTACTCGTCCCGGCACCTCTACCGGTCCCACTACCGGTCCCACTACTGGCCCATCTACCCAACCCGGCACGACTACGAAGCCAAGCACTTCTACGAAACCTACTAGCACTGCTCCTGGAACTTGCACTACTACCATCGTCACCCCTCCCACCTGTGAGCATAAAATTGGTAATTGGTGCCTGCCTCCCACTCCCGAGTGGACTTGCAAGGAGGACTGCTATGCTGCCTGGAAGAAGTGTGAGGTCACCGTCTTCTCTTGCTTCCACCAGGCTGGTTTCCCTGACAGCCTGAACTGTTTCGAGTATGCCCAGTGGTGCAAGAGCCTCAAGAGCTACTGCAACCGTTGTGATAACAGTGACCGTTGCAACAAGCTTGACTGTTGGAAGTCTCTGGAGCCTGGTCACGTTGGAACGTCTACTACTCAGACTGCCACCGTTCCCTGCACTGGTGTGCCCACCTCCAACCCTCCCGGTACCAGCACCAAGCCCACCACCAAGCCTCCTGGAACCACTACCAAGCCCACTACCAGCACCAAACCTCTGACGAGCACTCAGACCAGTACTTCTACCACCCAGTGCCCTCCTCAGCCTACCAATGTTTGCAAGCAGCCCACCTCGAAGGAGTGTGACTTTGGCCCTGGTAACCCTGTGGGTGGTGTTCCTCTACCCATCGTCACTTGCAACGACTGCAAGGATGACTTCAACGCCAACCCGTTCAAGATGTACACTGTTGCCAACAGCAAAAACTGCCCGTCATTCCCTCACGGCCGTATTGGCGGTGTTTGCTGCGAGGCTTGCAAGCACCAGTACTACAAGTGTGTCGAGGTTTATGCCGACTCGTGCAAAAACCTTCAGAATCAGCCCAATTTCCATCCTCGCTCCATCGAGGAGCGCGAGTCCTCGAGCTCTTCCTCTGTTTCCTCTTCAAGCTCTTTCCCCGGCTTTGGCTGGCCTGGTTGGGTCAAGCCCAACCTTGGCGTCTGCAAGGGCTGGGGCAGCTACAGCGGCGGTGTCAGTGCCTCTGCCTCTGTCTATGCTGGCGGTAGCGGTGCCTGGGCCAGTGCGAACGCCTGGGCTGGTGCCCATTGGGGTTTCGGTAACAACAACTACAATAACGCCGTGTACCGTTGCAAGGTTCAGTATGATGATTGCGTCTACGAGAACCAGAATATCAATCCCAGCACTGAATGCAGAAGCTGGGGATGCAAATGATTGTTCAAGAAAGCGCTTGATTTGATGGGTGTTTAATGGATGAAGGTGTTTTATGAACAGTATGACCTGAGATGTCCACAAATAAGCATTGTTGACCACCTGGGCGCATCTTTTGACGCCCATCGTATATTCTTCTGCTCGAATAGTTCTATTCGAGATGGCCTTATATCAATAAAAGCCACATACTATTCTATACCTTGATCGTGGCAAAGTGCAGACTTCAGTGCATCAGTTATTTGCAGGCTCTTCGAATAAATTGATTGTTCAATAATCGAGTAGACTTGACTTTACTGGCCAATTTATACGAATCCGTCCAGACTCGGTTCCGGGGATGTCGACCCGTTTTTGCGGGTATCTCGGCGCCTAGACTAACCCCTGGTCCATCTTTTTGCCATCATCAATATCATCACAATTCACCGCACAGCCAATCCATTGCATGCATACTCTCTGAACGCCAAAAATAATTCAACCTTTTTTTTTTTTCATTTGCAGTTTTTTCTTCTTATTCTTCTCGTCTAGCTGTCACCGAAAGCTAACCGACGTTTGACGCTCGCCCGTCATGGCGGAAGCCCTCACCCAGCACGCCCTGCAGCACCTCCTACTGCTCCGGGACCGCGCCCTCGCGCAGCCGCCTTCGCAGTGGTGTCAGGTCCTATTCCTCGGCGCTGCCGGTGGTATCATTGTCATGCAGGCGCTGCCGGCGTCGCTTCGCGGCCTCTTGATGGACTATGGCGCGCGCGGCACCGGCAAAGCGGCAGACGAGGCAGACCAGAAACAGCCGCCGCCGCCGCCGCCGTCGGGGCTGAAGAAGCTCGTCGTCGCGGCGGTGACGAGCACCGGCCAGGTCCCGCACGCGTGGTTCTGGCACTTTTACCTGCTGTCGGTCGCGTGCTCGGCGTTTTGGGCGTGGCAGTTTTGGGCCCGGGGCAGTGTGCTGCGCGCGTTGGCGGAGAGGCAGCAGCAGCAGCAGCAGCGCGCGACGGATGATGGGTCAGGCGGTGGGGTGGAGGAGGCAGAGGCGATGGCTAAAATGGAAAGGGAGCTAGGAAAGGTGTTTGCGGCGTGGATCATGATGGCGCTGCAGGGAACGAGGAGGCTGTACGAGAGCGTGTGTGTGATGAAGACGGGTTCGGGCTCGTCCATGTGGGTTGTGCATTGGGCCGTGGGGTTGTCATTTTACGCAATCATGAGCATCAGCGTCTGGATCGAAGGTTCGGGTAAGTCCCCGTCAATTTCGAGTCTACTTTTCATCATGTGGCGCATATACAGCTAACAAGTCACCTTTGTCTAGATGCCATCCTCGCATCCTGGGAGACGCAGGAGCCCGCACGCATCCTCGCCTCGCGCGTGCCCGCGGCCATGGCGCTGTACTTTTGGGCCTGGAATAAGCAGCATGAATGCCACGCGCACCTCGCGCGCTTGAAAAAGTACACGCTGCCCAGCGAGGGCCTCTTCCGGTTCCTCGTCTGCCCGCACTACACGTGCGAGTGCCTCATCTACCTGGCGATTGCGGTGGCGGCCGCACCAATGGGCCGCTGGGTCAGCGGGCCCGTGATGTGCGGGCTGGCGTTTGTCGTGGCGAACCTGGGGGCAACGGCGGTCGGCACGCGGAAATGGTATGTGCAAAAGTTTGGCGCGGCTGCGGTGGCATCGCGTTGGACCATGATACCGTTTGTATTCTAGGTAGAGAGTTCGCAAATATACATTGTGAAGAATGGCAGTCTTGCCTTGTTCACCGCTCAGGGGAGCCACTTCAACGCTTGAGAAACATGCCGATTTTATTGGCGGCTTTGGAGACTTTGAGAACGTCTCGGTATGTGAGGCTCGTGCGAGTCTGACGCACGTTTCGGCCACCCTCAAAGGCAGAGGGGTCACGTAGCAACAACCAATTGGCGACTGTCTCGGCAGAGAGGTTGACGTCCTCTTCAATGTCGGCGATGCCGTGGAGGTAGTCGGTGTAGAGTTCGCCTGCCGTAATGAGCAGGCTGCGAGGCTCTTGCAGGATGCGCCATGCGGGCTCCGGATTCAGAGCGCCGTCGTCTTTGCTTCGATGCAGATTGAGACAGAGGCTTGCGCCAAGACTAACTGTGCACACCACGGGCCAGTATGCTGCGCCATCCTATACAAAGGGAAAACAACAAACATCATCCATGTCAGGCATGTGAAATTGAGGGGTCCGGATCGCGAACTGGTCTGTATCACTTACCTTGTGGGGCATGATGCCGACGCCAGGCGGATACTCGTTGATGAGAACGTGGTTGGGCCTGCTGTGCGGGCTGCCGCTAAAGATTTGCACCGTGTCATCGGGTGACACGGGGATCGACTGGAGACGTGACACGACGGGTGATTCGAGCCATGGCGGGAGCACAGCTTCGAGGAGCTTGTCGCGCACAAGGTCGGACGGCCAGGTCTGCAGGCGGCGATGAGTGAGCTGCTTCCATCGAGGCTTGGGAGCCGTGGCAATCTGTAGTGCGTTCAGTATCGGGGTCGCTAATCGCGGCAGGCAAGGATGATTGAGTGGTTTCTTGGGCGCGCACTTTGTCTAGTATCAGTTGTTCTTCTTCTATGCTGATGAAATTGGGTATATAGTAGGCGGTTGAGGGTATGCTCTCGATTCTCGTCGCTTCAAGATTAGCTGGCAGAGTTACGCCGGGATTTGAAGGTGCCACCATGCTGTTATTGGTGCATGAACCATGCCTACACCGCAATGGCTAAGGCGCTCAGCGATTCTAGTACCTTTGCGCAATGTAATCTGTGCTGCAGATGTAAAGTCCAACAAACGAACAATGAAGTGTGTGCAATGTATTTGTCACGTGTGGAGCGAGATGGACGCCAATGTTTAGGCAGTTGATCACACCAAGTTGGACCCCAAGAACCGAGTTTTTCCTGCGAGAATAGAATTGAAGGGATGAAATGCCCTGGCACTTGCAAACGCAGATTACCTGGTTAACTGTACCAACTACGTGGCATGTTCCGTTCTTTTCTACGAATCCTTGCCGCTACACCAAAGTAGCGATTATCGTACGGTCGTCGCCACACAACAGGCTTGCGATGTCCGTCATGTCGTACACAGGAAGACTGGTAGGAAAAGAATATTGACCAGATCTGTTTCATGGCTTGCCGGCGAAAATCTTCACGGACGCGTCTGGAAGCAGGCCCGGCCGATACCCTATGCGGCCAAGTGCTGGCTTACGAGGCTGTCGAGCTGTGATGCACCACTGTGTTGGAAGAGCCGCGGAGATAGATATTTCTGTTGCAACATCGTAGCCGTTACCAACAAAACTACTGGGCTCTATTTCGTGTCATCGCGGACGGTGGACGATTTCCTTGAGTCGCATCGACGAGTGAGACATGAAATGGTGTGGACTCGGCAGAAAAGCGATACGTGTGACGGCGGATAAGGCCGGATGGGATGCTGCACTCGTCAAGTAGTGTCTATTGATGAACGACCATGAGCGGGTGACAGGTAGTGATGTTGTAGGAGCAGACTTTGGAGAGACTGGAGTGCTGGGAGCGGCGTGGTGCCAGATGCGCAGCCCCGTCCGCCCCGTCCCCGCCTGCAAGCAGAAACAACAAGACAGACACTAAATAGGTAGGTAGGTAGCAGTGCGTGGGCGGCCAGCGATCTGCCGGCAGCATCGCGGCCCGGGGACCAGAATGCTGCGCGGGGTTCTCAGCCAGCGTCTCAGGATATGGCGAATATTTATTTTGAGGGATTGATACTGACTCGTTAGGCAGGCAGCCTGGAGACAAGGTAACGGGTTTGAGCCGCATTGACTTTTGCAGAGCGGTAGAGCGGACAGCTTGACAGCCAAGGCGTCAGAAGAAAATTGCGGCTGGGGGTTGCCTCTGCCCCGCCGGAATGCGCCCCGCATTTCCCTCCAATCAAAGCTGGATGATCCTGGGCTTGTTTACGCTGGCTTGCCACCACTGTCATGACTGGCACATTGACACCCTCCAATGAATTTGATCAAGTTCGCATTGCCGGAATCATAGGTAAAAATGAATCCGGCCAATCCTATCGGTCGGTCTGCCCAGCAGTCTCAGTGTGAATTTCGCGATCCCGTTTGCGATTAGACCGTTCTGGCTTCTTTTCTTTTTCTTTTTATTTCTACGCCTGAGCCGACGCCGAATCTGCCAAGCCGTCCATCCATCCATCCCTCGCTGTGGGCCCTAAAATTTCGTGGTCCAAAGCCGCCCCGGCCTCAAATTGCTCCAGAGTCCAGCGCCTCTTGTCGCTGCTGCCTTCCATTGCATTGCCACTGAACTGCATCTTCTCCACCGTTGGATAGGTAGGTGTGCCTGCCACCTTTTACTGGACAGCTTCTGCCACTGGGACCGCCAATCTTCAATTTCACCATCGCCAACAAACGCCCACTTTCCTTCACCACAACAAACTTCGACCTCATCACCCGCCCGCCCGCCTGCCAAAACCTCCATATTCTGTGTCATCTATTTGACCAGTATTCGCACATTTTATTTTGATATATTTACTGCTTTATTTTTCAGTCGCGCCCCCCTTTCGATCGCCTACCCAAGTGCAAGCCTCGTTTGGATTTAGGGGCTGGCTGGCCTTGCCCGAACCATCTTACTGCCACTCTGGGCCTCAGAGCGATCTCAATCGCAGCGCCGCATCACGTCCCTCTATCATTCTCATGATGCTCGCATACATCCGACATTCGCACAATTAAATGACATGGATGCGCAGAATGCCGCCGAGACCGACCAAGCGAGGTCCTCGGCTGCTTCCCCTCAACGGCGTCGTGGCTCCCAGGTCGACGCCAAAATCGCATCCGCGCTAGATTCGAAAACTGGAAGCTCTCTCTCAGAAATCAAGCCGAAGTTTCCGTCCACCACCGCCTTGCTCTCTCGAGCCGACGATGGCGCCGAGGACCGCGACTCCGACGCTGAGACCATCGTGCTTCCCGGTAAGGATGGTCACTCACCCTCTAAGGTGCGCAAGGTCAGGCAAGAAGACAAGAGCGAGAGCGATGCCGATGCTCTCAAGTCGACGTCCAGCCTCAAGGCCTTCAAGCCAGACGCCGATTCAATCACCGCTCGCCCCGGTGACGCTCCTAAGAAGAAGCGTCACTCTAGCTCCGCAGGGTCAAGACTGGCCGACAAGGAAAGCCATTCTCGCGGTAAGGATCGCGCTTGTTCTAGCGGACTGAGTTCAGCGCCGACTTCGCCAACTCAAACACATCGACGTCTGCAGCACCGTCGACCGCGGTCGCGCTCCGATGCAGCCCACGTTTCCGAATCCGACTCGGACGAATTCGCCGACAAGCCGCCTAAATCATCACTCAGAGACAAGATCAAATCTGGTGACAGAATAAATTCCCAAAAACGCAAGGCTCCCAAAGTCGAATCCGATGACGAGGCGGATTTGCGCAAGGCTAGGCGCCAGCGCACCACTTCCGTCAGTGTCGACGTAGGCCGCAACCCTCGCGACGCTCGAGTCTCTTCAAGATCTCAGCGTGAGGCGAGATCACAATCCCGTTCCCCTCATAGAAATCATCGCCGAAGCGCCTCTACGCAACTGCCCTCATCCAACGGTCTCAGCCACAAGAAGAAGCGATTACCGCCGCCGCTACAATCTACTGAATACCACTCCGATGACTCCTCAACCAGTGAAAGCCCTCACCCCCGAAGCACCAAATTGAGGAGCCTCGTCACACCCTCCAATTCCGAATCTCACATGTCCCCTGCTAAAGTGGGGCCGCACAAGAAACACTTGGATGCCCATGGTCAGACGCTGCTCGCCCGCGCATGCGCGAGGGGCGAATACGATGTTGTCAAGCAGCGCTTAGGAGAACGACCAGAAGATTTGAATGTGGCCGACTACGCGGGCAATACTCCTCTTCAGATTGCTGCAATTAACGGTTGTGAAGACATTGTCAAGCTCTTGATCCAGGCAGGATGTAATATGGACTGTGTAAATTATGACAAAGACACACCATTACTCGATGCTGTGGACAACGGTCACTTGGAGGTTGTCAAGCTGCTGCTGGATGCCGGCGTCAATCCACGCAAAGCCAACGTGAGTGGGCAGGAGCCCATCGACCGTGTGACAGAGGAAACCGATCATGCGGATGAAATCCGGGCGCTCTTAATTGCCGCAAGAAAGAAGGCCGGTGACAGAATGCGAACATCGGAGGACCGCCATTCTCACCATGACTTTGACACTCGCGATTCACATGCGCCTGAAAGCCCACGGCGATCGCCAGCCGCACCGAGCGGAAGACGCAGCACAACCGGGCGAGCTACCAAGACCCGAAATGATCTGCTTTACATGCCTCTGGATGATAAAACGCTGCGGCAAGCTGCAGGCCGTGGTGACGAGGAGACTGTTGCCCGCATCTTGCAGGTCAAGGAGGGGTTTGATGATCCCGAGTCTATGGTAGCTGCTGCTCGTGGTGGTCATGATCTTGTTATCCAGCTGTTACTAGGCCTCGGAGGTGCAAATGCTGATCCTGGCCCTGTCGCCAGTCTTGCTGCCGAATTCGCGACCCCTGTTCTTGCGGCTATTGGTCAAGAAAACATTAAGGTGGTAAAGTTATTACTGGAGCAGCAAGGTTTTGATCCGACAAGAAGATTCAAGGGTGAGACATACTACGAAATTGCGCGACGTCGCCAAGGCCCGAATTGGAAGGAAGAAGAGGACATTCTTCGTGCTGCATACGACGAATACAAACGTACGCACAAGGATGGTGCTCCCAATAAATCTCCGGGTCGAAAAGAGCGCGAACGTGATGAAAAGCGCGCTAAGCGAGACGAAGCACGGGCGGATGCTAAGCGCGAACGAAAAACCGGATCCAAACTGGACGGCCAAGGAAGCAAGAGGCGATCCGATTCTTTCTCAACCCATGGCGACGAAGAATTGGCAAAACGCGGTCCTGGTCGGCCACGCAAAGAAGAGAAATTGCCAGCCATGCAAGATATCCATCGTGAAGCATCACCGAACGTTCAGAGCAAATCGGCCAAAATGAAACGCGCAGAGTCGGATGCTGCAGCCGCATCATCCGACGGCGAATCCGTCAAACCGCGCCGCAAGCTTGTGTCAAAGGGCGAACTTCGTGGCGAGAGAGAAAAGAAGGGTCGCGTCTCAGCTGGCAAAGAACCAACAAGTCCCAAAGCCTCTCGTAATGACGAAACAGCAGAAAAGCAAAAAATGTCAGAGAAATACCATGACAGAACCAAGGCACTTAAGCATGATCCTTCTCGGGAAATCGACACGACGTCTAAGAGGCATCGCAAGAGTACAACACCTGAGCGTTCTGCTGACGCAGACAAGGATGAGGCTGAAATTTCTGTGAAGCGTCGACGCCTGGAAATCGACGCACCGGAGAAAAAGAGCAAGCGGTCAGCCCTAGAAGACAAGACGAAGAAGACGAATGGCAAGGGCGCAAGCGACGAAGACCTCGGCAATGACAGGAAATCGCAAGAGTCGAAACGAAGGGATTCCGACCGCTCTGCATCTTCTGACAAGGTTAAGATCAAGTCGGAGGATGTTGATGTTGCCATGACAGAAGCGCCGCTAAAAGAGCCTAGTGAGGAAGGCGTGGACGAGGCTGAAGTAACTAAGAGAAAAGAAGAGGAGGAGGCACTCGCGAAGGAAAAGAAACGACTCGAGGAAGAGCAAGTTCGCCGTCTGGAAGAGGAGGAGAGGAAAGCCAAAGAAGAAGAGCGCCAGCGCCGCGAAGCCGAAGCAGCACGATTACACGAAGAAGAAGAGAAGAGGAAAAGGGAAGAGGAAGAGAGAAGACAGCGCGAAGAAGAAGAACGTCGGCACCGCGAGCAGCTGGAACGCGAGGCCGAAGAAGCGAAGAGACAGCAAGAAGAAGAGGAGCGCAAAGAGCGTGAGCGCCGTCATCGCGAAGAAGTGGAGCGAAAACGTGCTGCCCGTGAAGCCGAGGCCAAAAAGATACGCGAAGAAGAAGAACGCGCTAGACTGGACAAGCTACCGCCGCTGTTGCGATGGCTCCAAATATGTCCTAATCCAAAGCTGTCCAGTGTGGCAGAGAAGTTCCGATTCATGTCCGGTGTCCGCTACGACACTATCCATCCCGCAGCCACCGGCACCGCTGAGGGTCGCGAGCAGTGGGTACTCAACACACATGTTGCATTGCTTCTCGGTGAAAAGGACCTGAATCTCTCTCGGTACACTGCTTGGGACCGTGCGCCTGTCTCCCATCTGGCGAAGATGACCCTCTGGCGAACTGAGTGGGAGCTATACTCATTGTTGTCTGAAAAGTACTGGGACATTGGCCAACAGCTACCTGATTACTACAGCGGCGAAGATCCTAGTGCGGTGAGCTTTCAGAACAAGCAAAAGCTGAAGCAAGCTGCATGGGAGCGGTTCTCCGCCACAGAAATGTTCTTCGTCAAGCTATCCGAACTGCTCTATACCGTACCCAATATTCCCCACCTCCGCAACGTGACACTCGCCGTCGAGTACCGTGAACTTCTCGAGAGCGAGGCCCAGGCTGTGGGATGGAAAGCACCGCTGAAGTGGAAACAAGATCCAGGCGCGGACCGCTTCCATGGCTTTGCGCCCCGGTACAAGTACTATCTTGGTGGCTACTTTCTGCGTGAGGATACCCCGACAAAGCATCTGATCAGCAGCACACCGTTCCCAGAAAAGCGAGTACCACGCCGCGGCCTGGTCCAAGTATTCCCAGACGACCCAGAATATGAGAAGCTTTGTCTGCAGCAAGGCCTGGAGCACCTCATCACAGGCCAAGCCAGCCCATCTCTGCCAAACGGCGTACATGGCTCAGCCATGGAGACTAAGCTGCTCAATGGCACCAACGGCCACGGCCACGGTCAGCTCGAGGCACCCAGTGTTGCCGTTAATGGCGGTTCTCATTGAAAGCCACACGGTGGCCATGGCGAATGTACATAGGGTACACGACGTTTTGTTCTCCTATACACTATTCCTCTGTCGGTCTATTCTTTATAAATCTTCTTGTCTCATAGCTTTCGCCTACAGGCGACTCTAGGTTTCTGGCTGCTGTTGCGTGATGGGCACTTTTCTTTTGGGTGTATATCCCCAAGGATGGAAGGGGTGGTTGGTATATTTGATGAAGAGAAGCTCCGATATGAGCTCAAATGTCGTAACGCACGCCCAGACTGGGCAACAGTTTTTACCATTGAATTCCCTTGACGCAAGATCTCTATCTTGATTTTGCTATCTTGATATATATGTTCGTCTGCTTTCTGTCTATTCGTCATTTTCATGCCTGATGCGTCCATGTTGATGATATTTTTGTACGATGAAACGGAATGTGGGATGGCAATCTTGATTGAATTTCTGGTAAAGCGGGCAATATCCAGCCAGGCCTTTACTAGCGTAAATATGTACTTTAGTAAAGATAATGATGAAGTATTTATCAGAATATTATCTTTCACGTTGGTCGTTGTAACTATTTACGAACACTGGCGGACTCCTGACTAAGCAGGCTGGGTAGCGGCCCTGGCCTGACATCATTGGCCGTCGCACCGAAAAAAAAGTGAACCCCACCAAGCCCACCAAAGAATCTGGAAGGACGACAATCGACAAGTTGAAATCATACCCATCATTGCGACTTGCCTTCTCGTCGTACAGCGTGCTGGACTTGAAACTACGACAACTTTACCACCCCATATCTAACAACATCCAGGCCAGCTGCACCGTTGACTCTTGACGCGCGCGAGCTGCGAGTAGTTGCCCATCATGTCGACGACTGTGGACAAGGTAGGGCTTGCCCGGGTGATTAAATATAGAAATGGTGTCTTTGCTAACAGATGCGCGGCGCAGATCAAAGAGGTCGAGGCCGAAGTATGTTTACCAGTACCTTGAAGCATTCGACGAATCAGGAGACGGCCATGAATGGCGCTTGGCCATTCGTTCAACTTCATTCCCGCCACTCGTGACCACATGGATGGAACGATACTGACAAGGAGTTTTTGCGATGCAGATGGCCAGAACCCAGAAGAACAAGGCTACCTCCTACCATCTGGGTCAGCTGAAGGCCAAGTTGGCGAAGCTCAAGCGCGAATTACTGACCCCGAGCGGAGGTGGCGGCGGCGGTGGCGCTGGCTTCGATGTCGCCAGAACGGGTGTTGCCAGTATCGGCTTCATTGGTTTTCCCTCTGTCGGAAAGAGTACACTGATGACTCGACTGACTGGCCAGCACTCCGAGGCTGCCGCTTATGAATTCACAACACTTACTTCGGTGCCCGGTCAGGTCACGTACAACGGTATTTCAACCTTTGCGTTGCTTTCTTTGGGTAAGGTTGCTGACTCCTAGAAGGCGCTCCTTTACAGATTATCGATTTGCCCGGTATCATTGAGGGTGCGAAAGACGGTCGCGGTAGAGGTCGTCAGGTCATTGCCGTTGCCAAGACTTGCCACTTGATCTTTATCGTCCTCGACGTCAATAAGCCGCTGACCGACAAGCGTGTAATTGAAGCCGAATTGGAAGGGTTCGGGATTCGCATCAACAAGTCGCCACCAAATATCACCTTCAGAAAGAAGGACAAGGGTGGCCTCAACGTTACGAGCACGGCGCCTCTGACGCATATTGATCACGACGAAATCAAGGCCGTCATGAGTGAATACAGAATCAACTCGGCCGACATCACCATCCGCTGCGACGCCACGGTTGATGACCTGATTGATGTTTTGGAGGCTCGCTCTCGAAGGTACGGGCAACACTGTTCACCACGAGACTACTGCCTAGGAAAATTATGGCTGACCATTCGCCCTGCAGTTATATCCCCGTCGTGTACTGCCTAAACAAGATTGACGCCATCAGTATCGAAGAGCTGGACCTGCTGTATCGAATTCCTAACTCAGTTCCCATCAGCTCCGAGCACGGCTGGAATATTGATGAACTTATGGAGGTCATGTGGGAGAAACTCAACCTCAAACGTGTCTACACCAAACCCAAGGGAAAGCAGCCAGATTACAGCGCCCCTGTTGTCCTGAGGGCTAACAAATGCACTGTCGAGGATTTCGTAAGTCAATTTCCCCCAACGAGGAACAAATGCCAATTTGCTAATACTATGGGCTTTCATGTAGTGTAATGCCATTCACCGAAGTATCACCGAGGTCTTCAAGACGGCCATTGTCTACGGCAAATCGGTCAAGCACCAGCCTCAGAAAGTTGGTTTGGCCCATGAGCTGGAAGACGAGGATGTCGGTAAGTTGAAGTGGCATGACAGTGCAACTTTCTCCGCGTGCTATACATAGACCGTGCCCGTGGAGGTTGCTTAAACCCGTGGCCACGTGGCTAATCGATCTCTTAGTTACCATTGTTAAGCGATGATTAATCTCATCGATGAAACGGCGGGTACGGGGTGAAACGGGCCGGCGGGCGGCCTCGAGGGCATGAATTACAGCAGTAAAGCTACTCCGCGTCATCGCATCCTTGCTCGGTTCAAAAAAGAAGACTATCTCTCTGCTGTCAGAGTCGCGAAAAGCGATTAGGACGAGGATGAGTACTCAGCTGGGTTGGGAGTATTGCTCGCTGAAAATCCGTAGGCTCTAGCAGTTGGCATTCATTCGGGTGGCCAGACCAGGCCCGGCCGGTGCAGGGCAGGTCGATGCAAGAGGAAGGACGTTGGGGCCGGCTGTTTCACTGTCTTTCATGCAGAATACTACAGCAGGCCGACATTGCCGCTGCGCCGTGACTATCGTACCCCATTCGCAGACGAGACACGACGAGAAAAAACGAAATGGAATTGACAGCAAGAAAGACTGTTCGGCTGCGAGCCGAGACATGGATATGGGGGCGGCAAAAAGTTTGTTCTTGATTCTGCAGGCAATGGTGGGGTGTTTTGTTGCTTTTGAAGCAGGGATGTGGGAAATCAAACTCGCCATCGAGATGAATATTACTCGCGAGCATCTACGGGGTACTGCAGCACGAGAGCGGTGGGGACTGCATAGTACATATTGCATATTAAATACGGAGTAGTAGGGAAAAGCTATTTATGCGTTTTCAAACAAGAAGTAATTACCATCGAAAGGAAGCCAATAGCATGAATGTTGGCAAGATTATGTTTACTTGCCGAGTGGTGTCAGCGCAAAAGGACCACTCGGGGCACGGACGGCTTTTCTCGCCCGCCCCGAGTCCGCCGCCGTTTAGACTCGACCCTCCACCTCATAAACTCGCCCTACAGGGGTCGACCGTTGGTCAATGACTGTTAATTTACTGATCTTGGCGGCGGTCGTCTCAGACCAGCGGAATTGGCTCAGTCTCGCGGGCTCTTTAACGAAATCGGCAATCTGGCGAGGTCAAATGGTGCGGCGGATGAAACGCTTGGTTAGCCCCTTGTCATGAATTCTTCAAAAGATATGGGGTTTTGTTTTTGATGAACTGCAGGTGGCAGTTTGAAGCTGAGTCTTGTTCGAGTTGGTAATCAGACGTCGCGGCTCAGATCAAAGGGCAGAAATTACCAACCCCCCTCTCCGGGGCCAAATTTGAAGCTGACGTGCGTTGACTGGTGAGGAGAATGACTGTGTGGCGTTTCGTAAGAAGGAAAACCAAGCGAGCAAGCGTCATCGAGCGCAAGAAAAGACACATGCTCTTGGCATATCGAAATTGGATGTACATGATCGTGGCATCTCTCTTCCTGCCGATGCCATGAATCAGTGTCTTGACTGTACAATGTCTACGACAGCTCTCGTATACTGTTCATCACTTTCATCAGCTTCGTATTATCGCGACTTGTGGTGAGCACGTGGACGCATCATTTTGGATCAATGTCGGGATCTCGGGCTCTGAATCGACATCGAGCCCCCGATATAATCACTCAACTCATACATCACTCCACTTTTAGTGTTTACTTTTGAATTCTGGGAGAGGATAATTGCAGTACCCAAGAAGAAAGGAGCAGGCTGTCAAACGCTCGAAACGACGGAAATGGCCCACTGAAGGCGTGTCGCTAGAATACACATCAATGGAGAGATTGCTGTGATGCAGTAAGCAGAGAGCGAACAAGTTGTCCGTGTCAAAGACAGCACACGGTATCTGAAATTCTCTTGAAGTCTGACAGCTTGTCATAGAGACTAGGAACACAAAAGCCATGCTACAAAGCAGATGAGTGGCTTGGTTTTGCACAGAGGCTGTGTATGATTTGTCCAAGGGATGTCTTCACGCAACTTATCACCTTTTTGGCTGAGATTAGAAGGCATAGTGGCCATGATAGCCACCATCAAAGGTCGAATTGATAGAATCTAGAATTCAAGGCGACTTTCGTATCACAGTTCCAAGTCAACATGCGAGACCCCCGAGGCAGGACGTGAACAAAGTCGAGGCAGCTAGAATGAACGGCGCTGTACTCGTGACATGGCGGGCGGAGTTTACGCAATATTCAAACCACCAAAAATGCTCGAGATTTGAAAATCCTACAAGAACTTGGAGTAGGCGAGACCGAGACCAGGACATCTGCAAAACGATTCCCTTGCTTTACCCAAACGAGCGGCCGCGATCGGAGTCTGGTCTCTTTAGATTGTAATTGACAATCCTACATTGCATGTTTAAGAGCAATAAATCTGCAAGATGTGCAGCATCTGCAGTCGCTTATAAGTTATGGCTTACAAGAATTCCACAGCTCGAGCAGCATGTGAGTTTGTGTGCATTGCTTGGGCCTCCAATCTGCAAGCCGACTCGAGCCTAGGGCGAGCTAAAGTTGGGCAATGTAGCCAGCTACGGACAAAATAACCCGTGTTGAAACTTGATTGCCGATACTAAATGGGAGATGAGTGTGGATGCTCTTGGATACTTTTGTAACTAGTTAGAACAGCGAGCCGGAGAGGGGTGTGGCGCCACGGCAGGGGCATGGCGATGTATGTGTTGAGAGGCCCGGTTTTTAACTTGGCCTGGGCGCTTATCGTGGGGGGTTCCAGGCCCATTTGAGAATGAGAGGGGAAAAAAAAAGAACTTGGCCAAGAGCCCAACTCAGAATATGCAAGGTTTCGCCAGAGGGGACCACGGTACACGGGCCAACGAGTTTGCCCTTCAAGGACAGACTCTCGCAGAGGAAGTTCTGGCAGGCAAGTGAAGCTGGGTCGGAAGGCTTCCGCTCTCCTGCGTCAAATGCCGCTGAAATGGGGGTTCGGAAGAAGCATGTATCAAACTATTAATGCAAGTCTTGCCAACCAGGAAAGGGGAGGGGGGAGAGACAAAAACCTTGAGCGGTTGTGAACTATTGTCTTTTTCCATCATAGCTACGCACTGCTTAATGAGCCTAAAAAGTTCCTTACAAAAAGGATGTACAAGTGATCATTGTAGAACATAGACATGGTTTTCTACGTAGACGGAGTAGGTAATACGGAGTAGACATTCCGTATCGGAGATACTTTCCAGGACAACCCGTTCTTTTTCTGATCCCCCCATGTCAGGGTCCCAAAGAGTGTCTCACAGCAATGGTAACTAGTGAAAAGGTGGGATGAAAGCCAACTTGGACCATACACGTATTCTCTTGGAGTCGCAAAGGCGGGGAAGGTCAGCTCCGAGTAATAAATTGTAGACGTGCACGACGCGACGACGTGCTCAAATTACTTGGCGGGTTACACAAGGCTTCTAAGTGGCGCTGCAGAGAAGGCTCGGGGGTCAGTGGCTTTTTTGATAGCTCATAGAGGGGGGGTGTGAGGTCTAGATGAGCAGAAAGGCGTTGCAGGTCTGCCACGCCGGAGTCGCAGCGGCTTGATTCTTTCTGTATCCGTACCGTACGGTCCACGGATTAGCAAATCGTGATGCGTGCAATACTTTGTGTATGGCGCCGTGTCTTCATTTTCTTTTTGCTGCCTTTTCATATCTGCGCTGCATCGGATCATCGCGTTGAGTCGTGGCTTGAAGGGCATGCATGCAGTTCGACCGTGGGCTTTAGCCGAGACATTGAGCACGGGTTGCTAGGCTTTGCTCGACTTGAGAAGTTGAGATTCCATGCCAAATCTCGGAATGTGGTTTGCGGGCACGGACGAGGGCACAGACTGTTTGACAGATGCCATATGGGGAACTAAAACAACCCTTTGGATGGATTGCATGGTCAGACAATTAGAGTGCGGCATCCAGTTGCCCAGTCTGACGCTCAGTACTCCGTACGAGACTTCGTTTACTGGCGGTCAAATCCTTTTCCCCCCTTTGGATATGAAGCAACCGACTTGACGAGGAAGCGGCTAGGCTAGTGTCGGTTGGGCTGAGGTTTTGACTGGGCTGGGCTTTGGCTGCACGATAGCGGAGAAGAGCGATGAGGACGGACGAAGGATTTCTGACGAAGAAGGTTGTGTTCAGAAGAAGAGTACTTTTTAAGCCGTTGGAGCTAGAAATGGTTCAGGATGGTCGCATTTGGGCGAGGTGGCTGGCCGTTGGATATCGATTGGGCCGTTCGGCATTCGGGGAATGGAAGGGTTGAGGAGAGGGAAAAGAGGATGAGCCCAAGTGGCTGAATTACTCTGTGTGTTTAAATAGTGTAACGTTATTTATTCGTATTATCGAGGCCGTACCTTATTAATGATATTAAGCTAGCAAGGGATCAGCAGCAATGCTCGCAGCCATGGCTTATTATGCGCCGTTTGCGCCGTTGCAGTACCTGGTCTTAACATCATGTCTGCTTGATTAGACTCGAGTCTGATAGGCCTTGTTAAGGACCAGTACAGGGCTTGCATGTCGCACGGTATCTGGCAGATGAGGGTGGGCTGTTTTGGCTGGCTACCAGCTGCCAGCACCAGCCGTGCGCAGTATTAGATAGTTAATATGTATGCAATGCAAACGCCCTGCCAAGTCTTGTACTCTCGACGCCTCCGCCTCTGCCTCGACGCCTCATCGGCCTGCTTGACCTTTTTCCCCGTCCTCTTATGACAATCGTCAATTCATCTCTTCCTCTCCTGTCGGACAAACCGCCTGATGAGTTGCATCTTCGCCCACCGCTTCGGAGGTGTGTGTTGCAGTCGCCCTCCTAAACAATCCTTACCCCACCCCATTGGCTTCAGCCACCACCTCTGGCAGCCAATGGTGGGCGCCCATCACCCATCATCTGTTCAAGCACGACGAGCAGGCGGACGAGAGATTTCACGGGCGGCTGGACGGCCGTTGCCGAACCTACCAGTACTTACACCTCTACCAGCTGCTCGAGCCGTCCCGCTCTCCAAACTCGTCCATGACGGATCCCAGCTTCTAGTGACTCTCTAGTGGTTGGTCAAGCATGTCTCGACTCTCAATCTCAATGGCCTCCTCGTTCTCCGAAACCTGTCAGGCCCCTGCGACGCCACTGACGACAATGACTACCAAAGACAATCAATTGACAGAGGAGGAGGAGCAAAAATACGAAAAGACAAAGAGACAGACTTGCCCCCCGTGCTACAGTATCACTCCATGTGTATGTAATACGTACACAGCGTGGAAATCTGACGCGGATTTGCCCTTCTCCTTGGCTTGGGAGGCACCTGGGGGACAAAACAGACCGCCGATGAGCCTCAACACCTGCCATGGGGACCGTCACTCACCTCACTAAACTTGGGGTTTAAAATTATAAGATAAATACCAATAAATTCCTTAGCTACTAAAGTGTAGATATATTAGTCTAAAAGTTACATCTTAGATTATATATCAAGATGATTGCTGCTAGACGAAGTGAGCCTTCTGGGCTCGATGCGCGGTCTGTTTTGTCCCCCGCGGGGGAGGCTTCCAGCCCCAAAACGGTGATTGCAGCCGCGCATCAGGACCCTCTCGCCATGGCGCACTGGTAGATACAGCCAACGGGAAGATATCCGGCCAACTTGTGGGACGCAACTCGTATGTATCTAGCCTAGCCCAGGCCATAGCGACGACGCACGGAGACAGCCCATGGGGCGGTTCTGAAGCAAGTAATTACACGCCGCCAAGCAAACAAGCAAGGTACATCATGCTCTCGACCTGCTCCGCTGCTCGTACCACAGAAGAAGCACGTTTGGGGCGCACCTCCACCATCTTTCTTTGTAATCCACTTTTCAAACAGCTCTCGATGAGATCTCACCACGCAGTACGGATTACTGACCCTCGGAGTTGTCCAGGAATTCAGCCTACGCAGTCCTTGTTTCTCCAAGCATGGGTGGGCATGGCTGCTGTCTCCGAAAATTTTCTACCCACCCTAGCCTTACAGCCGAAACTCGGACGCAATGCTCATTTCATTTTAGAATTCATCAGAGCATCTGCCGGCCGCATCATCGCCAAGAAGTGGCAGCATGCTTTGGCATACCAATAGAACTGACAGCAGCGCCCGTCATGCCCCCAACGCAGTCTGGCAAAAAAAACCGACAAGCCTTGATGAAAAGAAGAGAAGGCTTCTACAACTCGTGTCAGTCGACATGCAGGCCACGGATTCGCCGAGCGTTGCCGCCTCTTCCACTACAAGAAAGACCCTGCCCTGTCAAACTCATCTCACCCTTACTTTCAACTTATCCAAAGACGTGCTTTTGGCTGTCCAAGACTCAAGCAGTCAAACTCACGAGCCTTTTGCAACACCATCTTCTACCAGTATGAGCATAATCGACGGCTTGCGCGCGCCTTGACCCAGCAACAGGCAAGCTACTGCAGGCAACATCGATCTGGGCGGGTGCTCCCTTCGCTTTGCCCTCTCACAGCCTTGTTTACCTGCATGCATGCACTAGCTAGGTACCTATGTACATAGTGCAGCCAGCTTGCCTGGGGTCGGACAACTACAGGTCGCGGAAGTCGGAACACAAGCCAGCGGCACCTGAACTTGCTCACCTCCATGCTCTACATAATCCCAGACACGATCCGATACTTCTGATGCCCCGAATAAGGCCAACAATAGCATCAATAGCAAGCGCGGCAAGAGCAAACATTGATTATTGCCAGAGCACTTAAATAATCGCCCAGCGACATGAGCGCTATCGCTTGCAACAAGGAGGGTGGACCGTCCAGAGCGTGGACAAGGTAGCCAACCCCGGTACCGCCCACTCACACCAAGCTAACAGCTGCAACATGACCAGAGTGAAGGCTAGCCGGCTCTTGTCTGCTGGTTGGCCGCCAATGTTACCAATGTGTGGCTGCCAGTGGGGGCGTTGCATTGTGACATCTCTCTCCAATCGCAACAATATCTGCTTGCCTACTTTGATAGAGCCACAGCAAATGACATGCCACAAGAGGTGCATGCGTACAAGTATCCGGATTTTGAGTGAGCTGCCGACCTGGGTGACCTGGGTCCGTCCTTTTCCTTACCTCCAACGCACCATCGAACCTGCCGAGCTGATGCTGGGCTTTCGCCACGGACACTACGAGTCAGCGTTGCAATGCTCTTCATGTCTTGATGATCTTCATTCGAGACAAGATAAACCCGCCTCTTTTTACGGGAATTTTAAACGCTATACTGTCCGCCTCCCTAGGTGGGAAGTCAACGTTTGCGCAGTATCGTTGGGGGCCGGCTTCGCGCCGCTACTCTGCTCCATTTTCGCGGCTTGTCTGATGGGCATTCGGGGTCCTTTCGAATCAGGAATGATGTGATGCTGATGAGCTTGACAATCTAGCCGGCCGATGTCTGTAGGTGCATGTATTGCGGGCGCTAGTCTGTAGCTCGCTGCCGAGCTCAAACCGCCGCAAGACCTGGGCAAGCTGGGATGTGGACGTGTGGTGCAGTATCCGGTCTTTCCTCACACCCCCCATCGCCTCCCACACCATTTCCTGTCTGGGTGCTTGGCTCGGGGTGCTCAAATCATGGAGCTTCGTCCAGGCCAGTCCCCTGCAGCTTTCATCGTGCGCACCCCGGAAGGGCTTCAGGCATATGGCTTGGGCCGGGGCCCTGGTGCATGTACATCAGTCGCTGCCAACGTACATGCGCCCGCTCCATTCCTACAAGTATTCCCGTCACGCCTGCTCATCATTTTTGCCCTTCGGTGTTCTGGAATTTTTTCTGTCTGGCTTTATCTATTGTGTTTGCTTGCATAGGAAGTAGGTCTAGACTGTTGGGTCAGCTTCCTACTGCCACACCGTTTCCACTTCCAAGACCTGACAACTCCTTTCGCATTCTATCATTCCTTGCTCAGCACACCTCCTCGACTCATTCGATTTCGCATCTCTACCAATACTCCAGTCAACGACTCAACGCACTATTCCCATAACGATCTACGACGCTGCGAGGTAGAGCTCTGCCCGAGAGTCTCGCCACTGTTTCCTGCATCGTTCACAATATTGCTTCCCTGCTTTCTCGCTTGACTGTTTCAGAACCACGCTGTCAAAGCGGCGGCATAGAGCCACACTCCTTCAACCAAACCGAAACTCTAAAAGATATCATCAATATAGAAAGGGATAAGGCATCAGCGCTGCAGCGTTTCGACAGTGCCGGTTGGGAGACGCCTCAAGCCGTCGGACTCTATCCTCGTCAACTATTTCTTTGATACGTTCCCAAACACTACTCTGCTCTTATGTCCGAGTTCTCGGTGTATCAGGTTTGATGATGTGAGTCTCCCCTGCACCAGTCTTGAACTCTGGTGATAAATAACACTGTCGTTTCCACGTCCCGAAAATGCTGACAGTCTGAAAGACATTGGCATCTACATTCAAGCTATCGACAAGCTTACCTACCGAGACTATGAAGTCTGAGAATATTCATACGGACGAATCGTCCAGCAACGACGCCATGATTAATTCCAACAATTACCACCCGGGCCCGTGGCATAATGCAAGCCCGTACAGCCAAAGTCCTTACGGAAACAGCCCCATGAGTGAATACACACATTTTTCGGGCTACATGTCCCACGAATTGCCAGCTGAATCGCTTTCAAGCATGTCCACATCTTTATCTCACCAGCAAATTGCGCACGCAGGACATATGACGCACCATCACTTGCCTATGCTGACGACCACAACTTGGCCAAGCGAGTTGACCACACATGGCCCACCTCACAGCTTTTCGCTTTCTTCCAATACACTAGCGCCGGCGTCAATGCCTGCTATATGTACAACAAGGCCTCCTGAGAAGACGAGAAAGACCTTGACTTTCGAACAGAAGAGAGATATGTGCCTGTATCATGAGAAAAATCCCAAAACGAGACAGGCAGATATTGGTCATGTTTTCAATGTGGAAAGAAGGTATGAACTCACCGAGAAAGTGACCCCGATCCAGGATCTAACTTGCTGGATTCAAGCACTGTGTCAAAAGTTTTGCGCAACAAGGAGATGTATCTTAAAGGCGAAATCGAAAAAGACTCCAATGGAAAACGAACCAACGGAAAGAACCCCGATTTTGATCGCACGCTCGGCAACTACATTCGAAGACAACGGGAACGCGGGATCCCGATGAGTGATGAGGATATCATGGACAGGGCGTGCCAATACGCTCGCGGCAGCCCTAACCAACAGGCAATACTGGCTAAATTGACGGCAACCTGGCTCAACAAGTTCAAACAAAGATACTCGATCGAAACTGTGGGCTCCATAAGACGGGCTTCGGAGCCGAGCATTCCGGAGAAACTGCCAATATCTGCCAGGTTTCAGAGTATTTCGCCGTCGTCGCCGTCGCCACACACGTCGCCTCTTTCTGTAAGCCCAAGTGACGACGATTTGCGATCCCGGGGAGACTACAACTTCACCTATCGCCAGTATGCATCCCATTCGGAGACTTCATTGACGGATAACGCAGCGTCGTCATTTTCTTCAGAGCTAATTAGTCCCGTCGCGTCATTTAACTATTCGCCCGATGGACCCTCTGCGGGATTTCCCCTCGATCCAGAGTTCGAAACAGAACAGAAACGGGATGCATTCACACTTCGAGGACCTATGGAATTGGAATATACCAGCCCTATCCAAACCGCCTCCGCAGATTCCCTGCTGATGACGCCCCGCAATCTCCCGCCCATCTGCAAGCAAGAGTCCCCGGTTGCCGACACCATGGCCTCGATCCCCCACGAGCATCTCAACGGAAAGGATATGAAGACTGGTGCGCCCAGCCCCGAGGATGCACAGCGCGCGGTAACTACACTGCTGAGCTATCTCCAGAATCTCGGCCAGGCCGGACAATTTGATCACGAGTACTCGGCTATCATGCAGCTCACCAGAAAACTCCACATACAACCGAATCAGTTCTCTCTCCCGGATCCGAGGGGATTAGCAAGAATTGTGGAAGGAAATAGTGATTTGATCACAGCTGGCGGAGCACATGGTAATTGAATGACAATGGAAACGACTAGGAAACGTGGAACGCGCAACGGGCGAAAGATGGGAGGCAGTTTGACACTTTCTTTTACTTTTCTGTGGGGGTTTCCTTTCACTATTTTGCACTTGTATCTTTTCTTTGTCTTTCTTTTTCAAGTGGCGTTGACAAGTACGAACTCACTCCATACCGCTCCTGCCCATCATCCCGATGGCTGCACGGACTAGAGGGTATATGGGGATCATCAGCAAAGCGGTGACATTTTGGTCTTTTCTTTTTTATCTCTTTTTATTTTCTGCTCGCAGCTGACGGTGGAGGGAGGTCATAAGAACTACTTCAAGAACGACAAAAAGACTAGGAGGCGACTCTATACATGTCTGGCAACAGACCGTTCGGCGACGAACTTTCGGGGCACACAGCTTTGCGCGAGCAAGCTGGACACGGGAGCTTTTTTTTTATATATCCATCATTACTTGTCTGTCCACTCAGTTATTCTCATTTGTAACAATACAACCAGAGCTCGCTCGATACTCGAAAACAACAATGCGGTAGTTCACTAAAGTGATGATGCGTTCAACGTAGATGGGTATCATTATACTGTACTGTCTAGACTTGGAAACAAGGCAAGTGAAATGCATGGAAAAGAAAAGTGCAAAACGTTCAACCGAGTCTCTCCTCCCAGAGCTCGCCTACGCCTTTCTCGCTGAGCTCCGGCATAAGGCGGACCAGTATTAGCTCCAGGATGCTATACATGAGATGTTTGTTGCAGTACTCGTCATTCAGCACCATGAGCAAATCTTCCATGCCGTCGACCATGTCATCCTCTTGCGCCGCCGCAGCTCCTGATTCGCCGCCACTCTTGCTCCCTAGATAAAATTTGGCCACGCCTGTCGGCAGCAGGCCGACCAGGGCACCGGCCGCTCTCTTGCGCAGCGCCACAAACTCGTCGTCAGATGATGGGGGCGCCAGGGTCGACTTGCCCGGTGCGTTATTGGGGAAGAGCACGCCCCGCAGAGTGCGCAGCAGCCCTGGCAGGTGTGACGCCGAGAATAGCTGCTGGATGTAATGGGATAATAACCTGGTGCCAATGAGAAAGAGGGCCTCTCGTGTTAGTAGGGGGTCCTCAATTAAATTTGCTCGCTTCGGTTGAGGTTATTTTCTCTCAAGTGTGAGTGGGGAGAAGGGGTGGTAGGTAACGGGCGTCTATGGACGATGGAGCAGGATTCAAGGTGTTGATGCGGTGTGGTGTGACTAGAGACTGTTGCCGCTTCCAGCCAACTTCAAACAAATTTTAGTTGCCGGAGCAGTAAGCACTCAAACATGTTGTGCTCCTGCGGGGAAGCATGTCACTATGGCTCGCATTTCGTGTAACGACCAAGGCAGCCCTGCCGTGCGTTCGCAGGAGCTCATGCGGGGGACGAAATGTCCTGCCCAACACGCGCGCGCATAGTGCATCTCTTGTCCGACAGTGCAGCCTTGTCTCGTCGATGCACGGGCTGCAGGTCCCCAGGCGCACGCATGTCATCGAAGGATGCACAGAACCAGTGCAGCCTGCGGTCACAGTCGCACAGTGGCGTCCAGCACGGTAGCACTCGCATGAAGGCATCACTGTTCCTGGCCTCGTACCCTGAAGCATCGTCTCACTAGCCCAGTCGCAAAAGGACTGACGGAGAGTGAGCAGACAACGCTAGAAAAATCGTGTCACACCGTCAGAGGAGAGGAGGATGCGCCCACGGATGCAAAAGTCCTAGGAACTTTGCGAGAGCGTCACAGGCCCCTGCAAAGTGCGGCGCGTAAAATGGACGAATCCGATGCGTGGTTGGATGACTTCATTGGGACGGGCCACTCCTTCAATCAATCGCGAGGCGAAAGAAGACTTTTGTGTTGCCATTGGCCAGTGGCGTTGAAACTAGGTGAACGAATTGCGGGATCCATCAAGGAAAGCATGTACGCTCGTTGCCTAGTTCTACTTCCACGCCGTGGCGTCGCCAAAAAAAAAATCCTGTTCTCATGTTGCCGCTGATAGAGAAACTATGAGGTGTCGCAGGACTATCTTGGGTTGGGGTTGGCCAGCTTCGGGTCGGCCCTCATCGTCAGGCGGGCCGATGTGGATGCCTGTTGTGCGCATCTCGCCCCAGCTTTCAGACCTCGTGACGTCGGTGAAATACGGAGTGCCAACGTATGTCGCATGGTTTGTAGTGCTAGGAAGAGGGGACGCGGCTGATTGCGCAAATAATGACGGAATCAAAACAAAACACAGACTTACCGATCAAGTGGACTGTTAAACCCTACGAGCTTTCCTGGCCCATGGACAGCCTGATACTGCACCAACGAAAGAAATCCGGAAAGCCATGGCATCCGCGCGTCTAGCTGGATCAAATTCCCTACGCACTGCCACGCTTTGAAACCTAGAACGGGAACCTTGATGGGCTTGCCGATTTGATCATCGTTCGACAATCCCACCGCTGTTTGCCGGAGCGGCAATGAGGATGATGCAACCAGTGTCGTGATGAACAACCGGGCAGAGGAGAAGATCACCACTGCAAAGTGGACTATCGTCAAGAAAATGGCTTGTGCCGACCACTTCATTCGCTCCGTTTTGCCCTTGGAGTTCACTGGGGGCGTGTGTCGGCCAGAGACCATTCTTTGTGTGGCCCGTGTCTTTTTCTCCCCAAGAACTCTGCCCGCAATGCAAATGCTCTCATATAAAAGCCACGGCTGTGATGCCTTGCCAGCAATGATGTTGCCGACAATCAGCTCTGAGAAGATTTGGCCGACGATGGCAGTCAGACACGGGTTCTCCAAATCTTCCGTTGGCAGCAGGATAGCAAGTACGGCTTGCACCAAGAGTTGACGGTAGGCAGATTCGTTTTCTTTCTGCTCTTCAATAGACCTTTGATCGCCCTTTCGAGGCACAGGAGAGAGCTGAGGAAGCGGGCAGAGTGCATGATACACTTGTCGAGGATCCACCGCCACTGGCTCCTGCGACACTGGATCATGGCTCGTCCTGTATGCTATTGATGGTCAACGGAAATGCGCCTTTTCATTGCAGTATATCCTGCACGTACCTGATATATGTCTGTCCAGCAGGTCGGGTATTTCATCTAGTACCAAGCTCTCCACGTCCAGAGTCCTGAAGCGCTGCTCAAGCGCCCTACTGCAATGAGCAATCACCTGCAGGGCCTCTGCGACAAAGGTCTCATCTGGTGTGATCTTGTTGTACCAAGCCTGCACAAACTCGCGTATTATAATGGCGAGAAAGGCGTACAGCTGTAGGTCGACGTCGTTTCGGCTCGTAAGAGAGGGAAGTAGCTCCTCGATCGGCGTGGCCACGTCGCGGTCCTTTTCGCTCAGTTTCTGGGGGCAGAGGACGCGGCGGATAAGCATTAACGTCGCCTTGTCTGATAACGGGTCCATAGACGGTGGTCTCTCCGGGCGTCGTCCCTCGCCAGCGGCTGCCGTATCTCGCTGCTGCTGCGCTGCTGATGGTCGAGTGCGCGGGGCGACCAGCCTCGCCGGGGGCGCTGCCACAGAGGCGCTGCTCATCGCAAACTCGCGCTACTGCAATCAGCTGAGTCGCATAACGATGGCGCGGTAGTCAAACGCGAGTCTTTTGTTCGTGTCGTCTCGAAAAAGGAAATCGTGCGTTTGTATTGATGAAGCTGATGTTCGCTCGGCCTGCTCATGAATGACTAGCTGCAGTGAAATGCAATGGTCCCCAGCGGCTCCCCACAAGGGTCCTCCCGTACATGCCTACCCGGCCAACCAGCCAACCAGCATGTACCCGATCTGCTGTCGACAAATCATGTATGCAACTCTAACTAGTCAAAGCATTATTTGGCCGCAGAATTACGATAGATGCGCAACCATGACATGTTGAGAGCTTGGTCTATTGTAATATTTATTGTACATACATTTACATGTTACTTGATGGATTACATGAGTGTGCGTCGGCCCGCATGACCATATGCTGGTCCGTTCGATTCACTGGTCCTTAGTTGTGGTTTCGTATCTGGAGAAACATGTTAGTATATGCTTCAAAATTGAACAAGGAAGAATGAAAATGTACCTCTTGCCACGGAATGCCCACACGCCCCAGTTGCCACAGGTGATGTCTTGAGGGTCGGCGTCGTTGAGGTCCCATCGCAGACTTCTGAAATTGTTCTCGCCAGGCTCAAGCAGGATATCAAACTCCCCACGCGACTTGTTTCGTACCCACTGAACGTCGCGGTCCAGGTCCTGCTGCGTGTAGCCAGTGCTGATAATAGGCACCTTGGTCTCCAATAGGAGAGGTAAAGTCTCTTCCCACTCGTGACTGCTGGCGGGATGGCCAAGGCCGGGATGGAAAAGAACGAAGCAGTCAAAGTACGGGTCATAAGGAGCAAAGTGGCCAGTCTTGTGGATAGTGTGATAATAGTCCACGATAGTGCTGATCTTCATCTTATACCAAACCCTGTCCTCGACAATCGCACCGAATGGATTCGATGGTGTGCGCTCGGGGAGAGGAAACTCGTCATCTCGGTTAGCCATGCTCTCGGGGCCAATCATAATAAGATGCAGTCTAGACTCGGGGAAGAGATGCGCCAGCTGCACCCAGGTAGACCGGGGCAGGGACGATTCAGCGCGAGCTCCCAAAACGAAGACTCGAACTGGTGGAGGTTCGGGACGAAGTGTTTGAATCGTGGCACCGCGTCCGGAACGACCAGGGTGAAGATTGTATCTCAAGGCTAGTCATTTTAGCCAACATATCAAAGCGAGATGGGGTGCAATCATGGTAGTCACTTACCACTGAAACTCTTGAGGCCTTCGGTGGTGAGACGACCTCCAGTTTGAATATTGTAGGGGCTGAGCTCATGAAGAACACTACCGATTGTAACAGGATAAGTCAACAGGCGAGTAATTTGGCGCATGGCTCGATCAGAGTCAACAGCATTGAACTCGCGAGTGTACATGAAAGTGTCCCAATTGGTCATGTTGACAGCCGCATCATCAAGCTGGAGGTCGGGCAGGTTGGCCTCATGAAACACTCTCCCAGAGCGCAAATCGTGATCGTCCTCATTGATCTGTCGCAAAGTGTCACAAATCTTCAGATGCTCCTCATAATGATCCATCCAGTGCTCCTTGCTGCAGTATACGGGAATGCCGCAGTCGGGACAATCGAAATCAACCTTCGCAGGAGGCATATCACCGGTTTGAGGTTGCTCGCCATCAGGGAGTGTCGACATCTTTGTTGGCCTGTGGTCTGGATGCGGACAGTAGGCATGCTGGCGCATGAATGCGGCGCGGCGTCGGAATTCGGGTACAGGGGAGTCGGTAAAGGAGTGAAAGAGGTCATCCTGCGAGAGCTTAACAGAAGTGGGCACAGGAGGCTTGTCCGAGTTCTTGAAACTAAATGACGGCGCAGATTGAGAAGAATACTCTCTCGCTGCTGGCGTCGACGTAGATGTCGCTGTAGCTGTCGCTGTGGTTGCCTGTTTTTTCGGGGACGTCGTCGAAGCCTTGGAGAGGCTCGAGATGGCTGCGAGTTGCCTGCTGGCGCCTCGCTGAGTTAGACGCCCACGTAGAGCCGTAGAGCATTGGCCGCAGAGGCTCTGCGCCGCGCGGCGGAGAGACTGCTCCATTGCTGCTGAGTTGTCGCAAGACTGATCGGGTCTCGATGTGCTTGAGTTGCGTGCGACTGGCTTGTCGGATGTTTTTTACGCATATCATTCGAGGACAGAGCCCTTGGCCCACTTTCACATTCGGTGGTAATAAAGAGCATTGAAAGAGATGCCGGTCTTGATCTCGTTATCTCGCCTTAGGAATTACGAAAGGGAAACTTGACTATTTAGTTCTAGCCAATTGCATCCTATTGGGTCATTTTTCAACAATTCTCCTGAGCCCGTCTGCCAACAGCAGCTAGCAGCTGGCAACCAAGAAGAGCACAAAACAAGGTACCAGATCGTGACCCACTCTGCCAGCCGCATTAACTTTCCTCCATCGCCATTGGTATTTCCAACCCCAAAACAATTTAAATCCTGCAGAAGCTGTACAAAAGCATGCCACGAGCTACGAATGTAGAATCTTTGCGGCCGACGCCCACTCCCAACCACAGCTCTAAGCCGCGCAGGCTCATCTGCGCCCAGAAAGGAACATGGCGACCACTTCCAACATGTTCCTTTACTCGCTGACGATTCAGCCGCCAACAAATGTCGTCCAAGCAGTTCTGGGGCAGTTTGCTGGCACAAAAGAGCAGCTCATCATCACGGGTTCCGGCTCTCAGCTGACTATTCTGCGTCCTGATCCAGCGCAGGGTAAGGTCATCCCCTTGCTATCACACGACATTTTTGGAGTTCTGCGCTCCATCGCGGTTTTTCGTTTAGCTGGAAGCAGTAAAGGTCAGTAGTTGAGCAGCATCGTCGCGTGTCGACGTCGACACGATAGGCTAATACGGCATAGATTATATCATTCTCGCCACCGACTCTGGTCGAATAACTGTTCTTGAGTATCTTCCCTCGCCGAACCGTTTCAGTCGCCTGCATATGGAGACGTTTGGCAAAATGGGCATTCGCAGAGTCGTGCCAGGCGAATACCTTGCATGCGACCCCAAGGGAAGAGCTTGTCTGATATCTGCTGTTGAGAAGAACAAGCTCGTGTATGTTCTCAACAGAAACTCACAAGCAGAGCTCACAATCTCTTCTCCGCTCGAGGCGCATAAACCTGGCGTGCTGGTCATAGCCCTAACCGCCCTTGATGTCGGCTACGCGAACCCCGTCTTTGCCGCCTTAGAGATCGACTACACCGAAGTAGACCAAGACAACACGGGAGAAGCTTTGTCCGAGGTCGAAACCCACCTCGTATACTACGAACTGGATCTTGGACTCAATCACGTGGTCCGAAAATGGTCCGACCCTGTTGACCCTACTGCCTCCCTGCTCTTCCAGGTGCCAGGTGGAAATGACGGCCCCAGTGGTGTTTTGGTTTGTGGTGAGGAGAATGTTACCTACCGCCATTCCAACCAGGATGCATTACGTGTGCCAATCCCTCGTCGGCGAGGCGCCACTGAAGACCCTTCTCGAAAACGCAACATCGTGGCCGGCGTGATGCATAAACTCAAAGGCAGTGCTGGTGCTTTCTTCTTTCTACTGCAGACTGACGACGGTGATCTATTCAAAATCACAATCGATATGGTTGAGGATGAAGAGGGAGCTCCAACTGGCGAGGTGCAGCGGATGAAGATAAAATACTTTGACACTGTGCCAGTTGCCACGAGTCTCTGCATTTTGAAGAGTGGGTTTCTCTACGTTGCCAGTCAATTTGGTAACTACGCGTTTTATCAGTTCGAAAAGCTCGGTGATGACGACGACGAGCTGGAGTTCTCGAGCGATGATTTTCCCGTCGACCCACTGGCTGCGTACGAGCCCGTCTACTTCTATCCCAGACCGGCGGAGAACCTGGCTCTTGTTGACAGTATTCCTGCAATGAACCCTCTGCTAGACTGCAAGGTAGCCAATCTCACAGGCGAGGATGCTCCCCAGATTTATAGTATTTGCGGCAACGGCGCTCGAAGCACATTCAGAACGATAAAGCATGGTCTAGAAGTCAACGAAATCGTTGCGTCCGAGCTCCCTGGTGTTCCATCCGCAGTTTGGACCTTGAAGCTGAACAGTGATGAGCAGTACGACACATACATTGTACTGTCCTTTACCAACGGCACATTAGTCCTCAGCATCGGCGAGACTGTCGAGGAAGTCAGTGACTCCGGTTTCCTTACCAGCGTTCCTACCATTGCAGCCCAGCTTCTCGGAACGGATGGTCTCATTCAGGTGCATCCAAGGGGAATTAGGCATATTCGCAATGGGAACGTGAACGAGTGGTCAGCCCCTCAGCACAGATCCATCGTTGCGGCATCGACCAATGCACATCAAGTAGCAATTGCCCTGAGCTCTGGCGAAATCGTTTACTTTGAAATGGATTCGGACGGATCGCTCGCGGAATACGATGAGAAAAAGGAAATGTTTGGAACCGTCACGGCCCTCAGCCTTGGCGAGGTTCCTGAGGGTCGTGTTCGCAGCTCTTTTCTCGCTGTTGGTTGCGACGATGCTACCGTCCGTATTTTGAGCCTAGACCCCGAGTCGACTCTCGAGAATAAATCGGTACAAGCATTGACTGCTGCACCTACATCTCTGGCCATAATTCCTATGGATGACTCGTCATCCGGCGGATCAACACTCTATCTGCATATTGGTCTTCACTCTGGCGTTTATCTTCGCACTGTTTTGGATGAAATCACCGGAGACCTGTCCGATACGCGGCAGAAATTTCTTGGGCCTAAGCCAGTCCGACTATTCCAAGTCTCTGTTGGCGGCCGTACCTGTGTTCTCGGTCTGAGCTCCCGTCCTTGGCTTGGATATGCGGACCCTATCACCAACAGCTTCGAGATCACTCCCCTAAATTACGTCGATCTCGAATGGGGCTGGAACTTCAGCAGTGAACAGTGCGAAGACGGTGTGGTTGGCATTCAAGGGCAATCTTTGAGGTAAGATCATCACCCTTCGTCTTCTTATATTATCCCACAGTGCTACGTGATGAAACTTAAATATCCCAAGCCAATTTGGTGATGAGGACTAACGCATTTTTTCCAATTGTTCCTACTGAACTGCACTTCACACTTTTTCTCTCATTGCAATCAAGCCTCTCCAGCGGGCATAACGCTAATGAGTTCACAGAATATTTTCAATAGACCGTCTGGGCGAGACTCTCATTCAGAGTTCGATTCCACTTACATATACTCCAAAGAAGTTTGTCAAGCACCCAAGCGAGCCTCTTTTCTATACGATAGAAGCCGACAATCATACACTGCCTCCAGATCTGCAGGCCAAGCTGTTGGCAGATCCTGCGGCCGTCAATGGCGACGCCAAGGTGTTACCTCCCGAAGAATTTGGTCACCCTAGAGGTAATCGTCGATGGGCATCCTGCATCAGCGTAGTTGACCCGGTCTCGGAAGAGCCAAGTGTCCTGCAGAAGGTTGACTTTGAGAATAATGAAGCTGCTGTCAGCGCAGCTGTTGTTAGCTTTGCAAGCCAGGACAATGAAAGTTTTCTGGTTGTGGGTACTGGGAAGGATATGATCCTCAACCCGCGGAGCTCATCGGAGGCATACATATATATTTATCGCTTCCAAGAGGGTGGCCGCGAACTCGAATTTATTCACAAGACTAAAATCGAGGAGCCAGCAATGGCTTTGTTGGCCTTTCAGGGCAAGCTGCTGGCAGGTATTGGTAAAACACTGCGTATGTATGATTTGGGCATGCGCCAGCTGCTTCGCAAAGCCCAAGCCGAAGTCGTGCCTCAGCAGATTGTGTCGCTTAACACCCAAGGAAGCCGCATTGTGGTCGGCGACGTTCAGCAGGGTGTGACACTCGTCGTTTACAAGCCAGCTTCAAACAAGCTCATTCCGTTTGCCGACGACACTATCGCTCGCTGGACCACATGCACGACTATGGTAGACTACGAATCAGTTGCGGGTGGCGACAAATTTGGTAATATATTCATCGTGCGCAGCCCTGCCAAGGCAAGCGAGGAGGCGGACGAGGAGCAGGCTGGATTGCACCTAGTCAATGCTCGTGACTACCTGCATGGTGCGCAGCATCGCCTCGAGCTGATGTGCCATTTTTTTACACAAGATGTCCCAACCAGCATCAACAAAACCAGTCTGGTCGTTGGAGGACAAGATGTCCTGCTTTGGAGTGGTATCATGGGGACCATCGGTGTCTTCATACCCTTTGTGAGCCGCGAAGACGCCGACTTCTTCCAGAGCTTGGAACAGCACCTTCGCACAGAAGATGCACCTCTTGCAGGGCGAGATCACCTCATGTACCGCAGCTACTATGCGCCAGTCAAGGGTGTGATTGACGGAGATCTGTGTGAGCGATTTGCCGCTCTGCCAAATGACAAGAAGCAAATGATTGCAGGAGAATTAGACCGCTCCGTCCGCGAAATTGAGCGCAAGATTTCCGATATCCGCACGAGATCAGCCTTTTGATGATGGTTGTTTTATCAGCGATTTATATGTACAAAGTTTTACGTGGGTTGATATTTGGAAAGGAGGAATAGTGACGGCGTTATTGTGCAAGGCAATCAAAACTCCCCAGACCAGGCTGGTCAGTGGCGAAGCATACCGGAGTTTCAAACGGATCCAAAGGATGAATTTAAAACATGATATCTGTCTATACAACGTAATATGCTGATGAAAGGTGAGATTTGTTATATCTATCTCAAACCACGAAAAAACCACGGCGTGGTGCTTGCTTTACTCCTGTTTCTGTCCCGTTGTGTCTGCTCCCAGGCCTCGTCTTCGAAGTATGTATCAACGGCACGCTCGAGATTGTAGCCTGCCTGCTCGAGGTACAGCTGGGCCACGCCGTAATCGACGAGCTTGCACGCCGTCATGATCCGCCGAATCTTGCTCTTGCGCAGCTCCTCGGCCTCGCCCTCAACGGGCCGCGGGGAAAGGCTGACGCCAGCCTTGTAGAAGTCACCCGGGATGAGGACCGTCTTGCGCGCCAGCAGCAGGTGGTCGCTGTGGATCTTGTTGGCGCGGCGCAGGGCGTCCTGTGGCACGCCGTAGCGCAGCGACAGCGAGAGGATACTATCGTGCTCGTGGTTGAGAAAGTGCAGCGTATCGTCGGTGCCGCCTGCTTTCTCGTTCTCCGCACCATTGCGGGCCGAGTATGGTGGGGGGTCGCACGGAGGCGGAGGCGGAGGCGGTTGGCGTTGACGTCTGGCGTCGATATGGTACGCAGGGGGTGCTTTGAGGCCTTGCGGAAGTGGATTGGGCTCGCTAGATATTTGGCAATAAGGGCAGTAGGCTGCGAAGCGAGCGTTATTCTGAGGGTCAGTGTCGTTAGTATACAGGGTACCGAGTATCGAAGGGGCCTCTGTAATACGGACCACGATGCATTCACCGCATATAATCCTGTCACAGCAAGGAACCCTTCGTTGATCCGGCGGCGGCTTCTCGGAAAGTTGCTTTCCGTCATCGGGAGTTAATATCGTTGCACAGGTACTGCATGCTTCCATGTCCAGTGTCTGCAGGTTGCGTGGCGAATATTGGATGGACAGAGATTATAGAATAGATGCCGGGTTTGCCAGGGCACGCGGCTAAACAGGTGGGTATCGCTAAGATGTGGCAATCGAATTACTTAGTTTCGTATTGATGTATACTTGGCGGATGTAGTAGGCGGATGACTTTACTATGAGTTGGATATCGAATAGATACGATGGCGAGCGATCTCCATCGTGTGTTGGCCATGCCGCGGGGCAAAAAGCTGACTGATCATAGTCGCATGACCGACAGAGCACTTACACTCCTTCTGGTGCAGATGATGTCAATTGTTGGCGAATCAGCCGGATAACATCTCTGGAGCACAAAGTCGAGAATGACCACTTTCGCAAGCCTTTTATTGAATATGAAAATCTCTTGACGTACATGGCATCATCGTGTAAGGCTTCATCATTTGGCGATCATGTCACCAGCTGAGTGAGCAGTTGATACCACACAGGAACTGTTTACGAATATTTTGGACGCTGTAGAAGAACGTTGATGATGAAAAAGTTTTTTGAAATATTCTCTTTGTCCCGAAACAAACATGTTGACCTGATGTGTCCGTACCTACCTTGCTACCCAAGGGGGGGACAAAAAAAGCTGGCCCCAGCACCTAGAGAAAGAGAACAATATTAAGGCGAATAGAAAATAAATAGGATTGATGTGAAAGGCAGAGATAATTATTCAGCCACTAAATTATTCCAAGTCAGCTTTTTTATTCAGAATATATTTTGTAGAATTGATAGATGATAATAAGGCAGTCGTACTTTGAGGATTCTCATTGTGGCCCAGCTGCTAAAGCACCTAAATAGGTGACGGCATGTGCTCCGGATGCCGCCCCGGGATGCTGCAGTGGCGAGCCCCACTGGAAATTCATTGCTAACCCGTCTGTGGCGTACGAACCGGCTGCATCAGCTTCGTGATTTCTCCTCCACGGTAATAACCATGAGCAAACCACTGGCCTTCGGGCTGAACAAGAAGCCTGGTGCTCCTCAGCCTGCACCGCGCCGCAAGCCTATGTTTGGCGGTGAAGACTCCGATTCTGACGCAAACGACGGAGACAATAAGACTCAAGCGATTGGCGGCGATCTTGACGACGATTTTGGCGCATCGCAACCGCAACAAGATTCTGGGTCGCGCAAGCCCAAGTCGAAACCCGGCCTGACCACCAGAGGCCCGCCACCGAAGCTCAACGCGAAATCACAACCCAATGTCATGTTTGGCGACTTGTCAAGCTCGCTCACGTCGCGCAAGAATGCCGCGTCCGCGGCCGAGGTGGACGCCAGCGTCTACGAGTACGATAACGTGTACGAATCCTTTAAACCCCAAAAGCAAGCGACAAAAGAAGATGTCGAGAAGAAGCCGAAATATATGAAGAATTTGATACAAGCAGCGGATGTGCGCAAGCGTGATTTACTCATTGCGGAGGAAAAGAAGATTGCGCGTGAGCGAGAAGCCGAAGGCGACGAGTTTGCCGACAAGGAAAAGTTTGTGACGGCGGCATATAAGAAGCAACAGGAGGAAAATAGGCGCATAGAAGAAGAAGAGAAGAGGAGGGAAGAGGAAGAGGCAAAAAAGGGCAATGCTGGGGGCATGTCAGCGTTTTACCGCCAGCTGTTGGACAAGGACGAGCAACGTCACGCCGAGTCCGTCAGAGCGGCAGAGGAAATGACCAAAAATCCTAGCACCAAAGACGGCGCAGAGGAGCCCGATGCGAAGGAGGAGGAGGAGGACGATGACAAGGTACAAGCGGCGCGTGCTAGAGCTCTCAACGAAAAGGGCGCGTCAGTCGAAGTCAACGAAGACGGGCAGGTGGTCGACAAGAGACAGCTGCTCCGTGGCGGCCTAAACCTGGACCTCAAGAAGAAGACGGCCGCCCAGCAACAAGCGCAGCGCAAGCCGGCCGAGCGCGAGCCCAAGGACAGCCATGCGCCCAGCCAGGCTGGTAGACGACAGGCCATGCGCGAGCGCCAATCGCGGATGATGGAGGAGCAGCTGGAGCAATCGATGAAGCGCGCGTACGACGATGAGGAGATCAAGAAGCAGGAGCTGGAGCGGGCATCCAAGAGCCGCAAGACGGAAGGCGAGATTTCGAGCGCCAAGGAGAGATATTTGGCCAGAAAGCGGGCCGCAGATGAAGCTAAAAAGACGGGCGGCGCTGCGCCGTCGGTATAATGTCATCCTATAGATGAAATGCATGTACAATAATAGATACCCTTGAAAGCGGCCCAGTCCCCGTGCTTTATGCCCTTCTCGTTTGAGTATGAGTTGTCATTCTATGTGAGCTGAATATGACAGCTCCAGTCTATAGATACACAAATCGCGAACAAGAAATAGCGCATAAGAAGCTGCATCGTATACTGTACAAGCCGCTCATCGCAGAAGCAGCAACAGCAGCCACTGTAATATCCAATTCTCAAGTTTCCAAAATGAAGCTGGACAATGAAGCCCAACATGCCTTTGCTCATGTTCGTTATGTTCGTCCGATATTATTAATAGTACACTGCAGTCGGTCGTGGTTTTCTCTACAAGCCGCCCTGCTCGCGGCGGACGCGGGTGATGAAGGCGGCGTTGACCTGGTTCCAGGCAGCCATGTACTTTTCCATACACGATGTGACGCAAGTCTGGTCGGCTTTGGAGAGGGAGTCTCCGGGACTTGTGATGCACTTTTCGAAGCAGCTCATTTGAACATTCTGCAGCGTGGTCAGTTTTCGCAGAAATTAAACGGTGAAGGGGCATGCGACGCACCTCGATGAGAGTCCGGGCATTGGCAAGGTTGGACTCTTCGAGGACCTGCTTCATAACAGCCCGCTTGACGGTTTCTGAGTCTCCGGACATTGTTACAGGAGCGTAAATGTGACGAATTGGGACAATTGTGAGGGAGAGATGAGCGAGGAAGTCAAAATTGACGTAAACGGGTTCATGTGAAGCTTGCGACAAAGGAGCCGTCGAGAAAATAGAACGTGGCGCATATTGTGGCTGGAGGAATCGTGGCGCAAGACTGCAGCGACTTTTTGACACGCGCTTGCATGCCATGCCAAGGCCCTGGCAAGCGGGCACCCGAGGAGGCGACTTGGCTAAAGAGGACAGCTGTAGCTAGGGGCCGCACCGCGACCACACCCCAACCACCATCGTCGTTTCCTTCTCCAGCGTCAGAACCATTTCCCGGACCTCGAGATACTGGTCGCGGACGATCGAATTTCAATCGCCAAATCCTAGCTCGGTCCCGGTGCATTGGAGCTTTTAGTCAAGATTGTCGTCTAAGCAATTTAACATCTTGCTCTGGCAGCTTATAGACGGCCTCAAATCATGTGGTACTCTTCAATCGCGGCGGTGCTTGTTGGAGCCCTGGCTTGGGTTGCCCAGGCGCAGGATGACATGCGACGCATATCGGTTCGTGATGCGAGGCGAGGATGAAGTGTACAATGGGTGGATGTAGCTAACAATGTCATCGTTTACAGCTACGAACACACACGCTCGAACAGGTCGGTCACCGTCGTGGAGGCACGTGAGGATATGTAATGGGAGATGCTAACGCACAATGGAACACAGCCTTACCTCGACTCGGATATGCAGAGCCGTTGGTTCGACTTTGGCGGCGACACGATTGTGCGCACCGATTCGTACGTCCTGGAGTCGATTTGACGTTTGACCACCATCCACCCATATGCTGACACGACACCTAGCTACGTTCGACTTACCTCGGACCGCCCCTCTCAGAGCGGCTGGCTCTTCTCGCGCGTGCCGCTGACGGCCACCAACTGGGAGGTCGAGGTCGAGTTCAAAATTTCGGGCAAGAATCAGCTGTTTGGCGACGGCTTCGCTATGTGGGTGACGCGCCAGCGCGGCGAGATGGGTCCCATCTTTGGCAGCAGCGACAAGTTTGACGGGCTGGGCGTGTTTTTCGACACGTATAAGAACAACCGACCCGGCGTCGTGTTCCCCTACGTCATGGCGATGCACAGCGATGGCAGCAAATTCTACGACAAGAACAACGACGGCAAGGATGCGGAGCTGGCAGGCTGCTCAGCGCGCGGTATCCGCCACGCTTCCATCCCGACCAAGCTGCGCCTGACGTACTTTCAGGACAAGTACCTGCGGCTCGAGCTGCAGTATAAGAACGAGGACGAATGGCAGACGTGCTTCGACGTGGCCCGCCCGCCGCAGCTGCCCAACATTGCGTACCTCGGTTTCAGCGCCGAAACGGGTGAGCTCAGCGACAATCATGACATTGTCTCGGTCAAGACGTACAACCTGTACGCCAATCCCGGTCCGCCGGCCACCCCGCAGAACACCGCCAACAACCGTGGTACCCGTAATGCGTCTAGCGGCTCGCAGAGCGGCGGATCGTGGACCTGGTTCTTTACCAAGGTGATTTTCTTCTTTATTGCCGTCGCTGGTGCGTATGTCGGCTTCACTGCCTACCGTGCCAAGTTCCGCAGCCATCGTTTCTAGGAGGAAATGGAGAAGAGAGAAATGGGGAGGAGAGTCAGGGGGAAGAGAGAAAGGGGCATGTGTCGGAGGGAGGCGGAAGCTTATTGATTACGGTGACCTGTGTGATGTTTTTGTTAAAGCCTGTGCTGGGAGCCAAAAGCGGATTTTGCATTTTGTAGCATGAAGGTATTCTTCCCAATGCGATGCTGGGAGAGTGGTATTGAGAGTATGTACGAGCGCAGGGTAATAAAAAGGACAATTATGAATAGCCAGTCGCCTTCTTTGGCGTGACATGTAGGTTTCATGCTCCTCTACTGAATCTTTCGAATGCAATAACTGCATTTGTTCTCTTTCAAATCGTGCCCGATCCCGATTCAAGGGTGGACGGGGGAGCCAAGTGGGCGTTGCTGATGACGGCGCTGAAAGCACCAGTATGGCGTGCCACTTGCAGCTCCGAAACGTTCCCAACCAGTTGAAGGGCAGTGAAGGGGTTGAAGGGTCCCACTGCCATGCGCTGTGGCTGGGAGTTGCCTATGTAGGTACCAATTTGTTTTCAGGTATCCGTCCAGTTGGGCTGCTGGTGAAGGAATGATCATGCCATCTGCAGCTCTACGTAATCGTAATAATAGAAATTTTGATAGCTGTGATTGCCATCAAATTAGAATTACAACTGTTCGCGACCGCAACCGCCAGGATCGCAAGGGCCTGATCCGGAAAGCTTACTTGTGGCGGGCCAAGCTAAAAACAGTACTCGACAAAAACGGTACTTCATCTTTTTCCAAGTTTTGGTGGTCTGACCAGGTACCTCACTACAACCCCCGCATCTCCCTCTCCTCCACCTTCAACACCATTTTGGTGTCAAATCGACCATTTGGCTCATCTCCCGCCTCTCGCCTTTTGCTTGTCTCTTCCCCTCTCCCCATGCAAAGTCCTGAGCACTTCCCATCTTCGAACTCGCCTCATTCTGTAGTGTCATTTTCCAGCCACACAACCTCGCCTTCTCTGCCCAATTCCAGATCAGGCCTTGCTACCCAAGCTGCAGAGATACTTGCCGGCCCGGCCTAGCTCTGGAACTAGGTAAAAGCTGTCTTCTTACCTCTCAGAACCCGTCCTCCCCGCTTTGCCGGTTTCTCGTGCCCGCTATCCCTTCTCATTGTTCTGCTTCGGCTTGCGCAGCGCTCTCTCAATCGTCTGCCATTGACTGGCGCGACGACTCGCCTTGCCCAGGCAAAAAAGTCAATTCACTCGTCCCCGCCCTTAACAAGCAAACCGCGCACCCGCGTCATCACCATATGCCTGGACTAGGCTTTCTCAAGAAGAAGAGGACGAGAGAGGGTACCTCCGATCCCTCATCATCAAATCCCACAAGCCCAGTCTCACCTGCAAACTCGAAGCCTTTTGACTCGGCTCGCCAGTCTGTTGGCGCTCCCGCTGCCGCTGCCGCTGCCGCCGTCCCTCATCAGGCAAGTCCGTCCAGCCACGGCGCCGCTCAGCCTACGATCCCGATCCCAGTCTCGACAACCTCGACCTTCCAGCAGCAAGCGCAAACGGCTAGCGAACAATCCTCCACCCAGCAGCAGCAGCAGCAGCAGCAGCAACAGCAACCCCAGATGAATCCCGCGTATGGAGGGGCAGGGACCCTCCAGCACCAAAATCTCCCTGCCATCAGCAACCTAATGAACACGCAGCAACCCGAGGCCGCCATCTCCAACAACAACAATTATCCCAATTCCCACTATCCCGCCAACCTCATCCCTCAGAACCCCCATGCCGCCAGTGAGAGCCCTGGCACCGACCCTGACCGTCTTCAACAACAACAGCAGCAAGCTCATCCCGTCCCCAGCGTCGCAATGCATCCGCAGCAGCAGAACCCGCAGCAGCAACATCAGGTGCCTCTTTATCAACAGGCCCAGCAGCTGCAGCAGCAACACCAAAGCCATCACCACCAGCAGGCCTCCATATCTCAACCTCGCACCACAAAGGGCAAATACTCCCTAACCGACTTTGATATCCTCAGAACCCTCGGTACCGGTAGTTTCGGCCGAGTCCACCTCGTTCAGTCCAAGCACAATCAGCGTTTCTACGCCATCAAGGTCTTGAAAAAGGCCCAAGTCGTCAAGATGAAGCAGGTTGAGCACACCAATGACGAGCGCCGCATGCTCAGCGACGTCAAGCATCCCTTTCTCATCACCCTCTGGGGTACTTTTCAGGACTGGAAAAGCCTGTACATGGTCATGGACTTTGTTGAAGGTGGCGAGCTCTTTTCATTATTGAGAAAGTCTGGGGTTAGTTTTTCCCCGTGTATCCCCCTATTCCGCGTCCAGATTGCATGCTAAGGTGTTTAATTAGCGTTTTCCCAACCCTGTTGCTAAGTTTTATGCTGCCGAGGCCACCCTGGCGCTCGAGTATCTGCACTCGAAAAACATTATATACAGAGACTTGAAGCCGGAAAATTTGCTACTAGATCGTCATGGGCACCTCAAGATTACCGACTTTGGGTTCGCCAAGCGTGTCCCGGACAAGACGTGGACACTGTGCGGCACTCCAGATTATCTGGCGCCCGAAGTCGTGTCCAACAAAGGCTACAACAAGTCTGTAGACTGGTAAATGATAAGGAGCGCTCTCTGCCAACCGGCATCAATGGCTAATCGCTGAAGCTAGGTGGTCACTTGGCATCCTCATCTACGAAATGCTGTGCGGCTACACGCCGTTCTGGGATAGCGGCTCGCCAATGAGAATATATGAGAACATTCTCAAGGGCAAAGTCAAATACCCTGCATACGTAAACGCGGATGCCCAAAATCTGCTCGAACGACTCATCACAGCAGATCTGACAAAGAGACTTGGCAATCTCTATGGCGGACCTGCCGACGTGAAGAACCACGCATGGTTCTCCGAAGTGACGTGGGATCGATTGGCCAGAAAAGATATCGATGCGCCATATACACCACCAGTCAAGGCTGGTACGGGCGACGCGAGCCAGTTTGATAGATATGCAGAGGATCCAGATGGCTACGGCCATGCTGGCGGACCTGATGAGTATGGCATGCACAAGAGAAGAAAATATGACTCAATCTCTAACAAAGCCACTAGGTACGGCCACCTGTTCACCGAGTTCTAGTCCATTGGCCAAGATGAAGGATAATTGAGGAAGAGAAATATGGCAGACGCAGTCGACTGCAGGGCAGTCGGATAAGCCCGTGCCTGCGGGTACATATGGCAAGACACGAGCACTGGCAGGGAATGACGCTGTTTTGTTTTGTTTCGTGTGACGGATACCGGGTGGAAGGCTCCGAAATGGTCAAGGCCATGTTTACACATTACCGCACGCTCCAAGTCTTTACTACATGCACTATGAGAAGCATCTGTATAACCAAATATTTATACCGTTGTTGCGAGAGAAACAGAAAGCAGGAGAAAAAAAAACACCTTTTGAATATGACTGGTTGACTTTAGACGAGCATTGGCGACAATGGCCAGTTGCCAGCAACTTCGCACAATAAGCAAAATGGCTGGTTCCCAGTTCTAGGCGAGTCTATTCGGTGTGCATGACAGGGGCCATGTACTATGGCTGCAGGACGCTCCGCAAGTGGGCGCATCTTACCTAGGTAGGCAGTAGGTAGGTATCCGTAGTCACTCGGTAGTTTATCTTGTGCTGGCTGTTCTGTGTCTGTTCTGCAGCCATCTTATCTGCACAACGGCGGAGGCTGGGGATCTACACTGTGGTTACCAATCAGCCACGCGGACAGACGGTGTTCCGATGCAGGTTGCCCCGATGGAAATTTTTGAAGAATTGAGACTGATCTCTTGGTTCTTGCATCCGTTTCGTTTTGCCATCGAAATCTTGTCTTGGCATTGCGATCATTCGTTTGGACAGTCGACTTGTTACTTGCTGGGGTAGGACGACTTGGCGGCGCAGCAGCTGTTAACTATCACCACCAGCCCTTTTTTTTTTTCTGAGGCTGCACGACAGTTGCAGGGAAAGATTGGGCACCGTGAAGAAGCAGAATGGACGATTATTTGTTTCGGCAATATGTCAACGAGTGTCGCGTGGTGACCGAGGAGACAAAATATGTGGAAATCTTTAATTACTCAGTAGGGCGGCCTCTCTCTCTCTGCTGACCACTGGAGGGAGGGATTGAAAGGTTTGACAAAGCTGACCAGGAGAATAGGACCCTTTTCACAATTCCTGCGAGGAACATATTTTAACTCGAGATGAATTTGAAAACTTTCTCCATCGCAGGGTGCGTTTCATTGTTTCATTGCCGTCATGGTCTAGATGCAGATGCAGACAAAGAACGATGCTGATGATGTCTGGTAGGGGGCCTTTGCACCGCCAGAGCTGCGTCCTGGAACCTCGCTCTTGAGTGGCATTCGGCTAGTGTAAGTGCTCAATGGTTGATTGAAGGTGTCTATACTTTTGTGTGAACTCGTGCTAATGATGCACTTGCAGCGTTCAAACTGATGCCCAGGACAAGGATACTTTTATGCCCAAGGTCTTGTCCCTCCCCAAGGATGTATATGAGCAAATGGTGCGGGTTCTCCGACTGCCCTTTCGCGGGATAGAAACCACGTCTGTCGTCGGACCCTTTTTCTGGAGCTCGTACGACCACGACGACGCCGATCCCCATCTGCGTGAGTCTTGAGCGCATGCTTCATTCATTTTTTCTGGTCTTGACGCTTGCTGACTCAAAAGCGTTGTTGGGCCCGCAGATATTGTGCACCGCAAGTCGGACGTGCGCAAAAAGGGCCGGACGCGCGGCTGGGAGATGATGCTGTCGCACTCGTTTGCGACGGGCGTGACGACGGGCTTCGTCAAGGGCACGCCGTCGTCGGACATTGTCGCCGCGCTGCGGCATCTGCGCGCGTGCGCCGCGCAGGCCGGCCACCCGCTGCTGCTGCCCACCATTATCCTCGCGCACGACCTCGCGCCGGCCAACGACCAAAAGCAGCGCGACGCGCGCGACTGGCTGCGGCGACTGGAGCACGCCGTGAGCATGCGAGACGAGATTGAGGTGGGCGAGCAGTACTTTCAAAACGGCCAGCTCGAGGTCGACGGCTTGAACCGCGACCTGGTCGAGTGCCACTCGAACGTGCTGTGGAAGCGGCCGCAGGCGTACATGGCGCTGACGGGGGAAATGGAAAAGGCAATGGGTCTGTTCAAGGACATGCATGAGGCGACGGCGGCGGCGGCGGCGAGAAGCAATCAGAGTGCGGAGACGACGGCAGCGGCGGCGGCGAGGGACGAGGAGAGGAGGCAGCTGGATCGGCTGCATAGGTCGATGCTGGCTCGCATGGACTTTTACAAGGTCAAGCTCACGGGCTTGGAAAATTACATTCACACGACTCTGCAGCGATTAAAGGTGCAGCGAGAAGCGGTATGCTGCACTTGTTCCGGAAAGATGTACGCATGGAACGCAATTGCTAATGGGCTTTCTCGCAGCTGTACAACATCATGTCGCAGCGCGAAGCGCGTCTCAACCTCGAAATCGCCGGAGAGCAGCGCCGCATCGCCCACGCCAGCAAGCGCGACAGCACGGCTATGAAGACCATCTCCCTGCTCGGCACGCTCTTTCTCCCGGGCACGTTTCTCGCGTCCGTGTTTAGCATGACGTTTTTCAATTTTCAATCCAGTGAGCTTCTTCTTCCTCCTCTGACAAGAGACGCCAAGACTCGCTCCGAAATGAAGACGCTAACTTGTAGAGCCAAGGTGGCGGCCCTGTCATCTCGGACAAGCTCTGGGTTTACTTTCTCCTCACCATTCCCATCACGGCGGCCATTGTCGGCATCTGGATCTGGTACGACAAGCGGAAAGAGGCGCAGTATGCGCAAGACGACGAGGATCTGGAAAAGGACATTACCAAGATGGAGCTCGACATTATGATGAACCTGCGCAAGAGGACCATGAGCAAGAATCATACCTGGAACACAATCAGTCCCCCACCGCGGTAACGGAATGGATGGGTGGTGGTTTGGACACTGTGCTTTTCCATCTGACGAGTTACGATACCATATGAGCCTCATCTTTCTATTTAACAGTCAAAGTAACAAGGAGTATCTAGCGTCACATTTATATGCATAGCTTGAAGTAGTGAGTCAAAGGTGGTATTATATTCAATGGTTCATGCAAACCGCGACTCAAAAAAGCAGAGCCTAAATCTAAATATTCGTACATGAAGAAGGATGCTACACACACAAGTTTCAAAAGGCCCTCCCATCCCACCCCAAGCCCAAAACTCTCAAAGGTGCCACCTCTCTCAACAGGTTTAGCTCCTCGACGACTATTTTCGAGGTGTCGGCGGGCCAATCTTGTCGCGTCCATCCATCCACGGCCGCAGACACTCTGGGATCGTCACCGTCTTTGCCTTTTCATCCCAGCCGACCTCGAGCAGCGCGGCCAGGACGCGCGGCACCGCCAGCGCCGTGCCATTTAGTGTCCAAGGAAACCCAGCGTCCGCAGCCCCCCCTCCTCCTCCTCCTCCGCTGGCACCAGCCGCGTGGCCGCCGGGCCGCGCGCGCGTCTGCAGACGCCGCGTCTGGTAGTCGGTGCAGATGCTGGCCGACGAGACCTCGCCCCAGCCGTCGCTGTGCTCTTGCCGGCTCGGGAACCAGGCTTCCATGTCGACTTTGCGGGTGGCAGACGCGCCGAGGTCGCTGGCGGGCATCTCGAGCACGCGGGCGTGCAGGCCCAGCGACCCTAGTATCTCGGTCTGTAGGTCGAGCATCTCGTCAAAGACGTCCTGGGCCGCGTCGGCATCGGCGCGCGTCCACGCCAGCATCTCCACCTTTGTAAACTCGTGCACGCGGTACAGGCCTCGCGTGCTGGCGCCGCGGGCGCCGGCCTCGGCGCGGTAGCACCGCGACACGGCGACGCGCTTGAGAGGCAGGTCGGCCGTGTCGAGCGTCGTCATGGCCTTCATGCCGGCGAGCGGAATCTCCGACGTGCCCGCCAGCACGAGCGACGGCACGCCGGCGGCGGCGTCGTCGGGCGCCTGCGCGAGCGCGTACACTTGCTGCTCGCCGTGCTGGTCGCGCGGCTGGAAGCCGCACGCGGCGCCCATGTGCGCGTAGACGATGCTCGGCGGCGCAACCTGCGTCCAGCCGTGGCGCGTGACGACGGCGAGCGCGTACTGCACCAGCGCCTGCTCGAGCTGCGCCGCCGCGCCCACCAGGTAGTACCAGCCCCAGCCCGACGTGACTGACGCGCTGGCAAAGTCGAGGATGCCGAGCTCGGCGCCAATGTGCACGTGCGAGCGCCAAATGTGCTGGCTGCCGCTGCTGCTGCTGCGCCCTTCCTCGTCAAACAGCGGCTTCTCGTTGATGTAGCTCAGCACGCGCGGCTCCGAGCCCCGCGGCGTCTCCGCGCTCGTCAGGTTGGGCAGCTGCAGCGCGAGCTCCTCGAGCGTCCGCTGCGCGTCCGTCTCGAGCCGCACCGTCTCGGCCAGCTCCTCCTTGATGCGCCGCGCGTCCGCGTGCAGCTCCTCCCGGCTCAGCGCCTTCAGGTCCCCGAGCGTGCTGTCGTCGGTCAGCGTGGCCGGGTTGGCCAGCACCCGCCGCAGCAGGTTGGCGCGCTCTCGCAGACCCCGCCCGCTGTGCTGCAGCTGCACCAGCTGCTCGCTCAGCGCAATGATCCGCGCGGGGTTGTCCGCTTGCGCCGTGTACAGGCGCTCCTTGCATGTCGTCTCGTACAGTTCCGGGTGTTGGCGGATGTGCTTGATATCCAGTGCCGGCTTGGGTCCATTGGACGGGCGCTTCGCGGCCGACGCATAGCTTCGATGCGCCGCAGCCCGCGTCACCAGCTTTAGTGACGGGCAATGCAGCCGTTTCATTACCCTTTGCATGACGGGTGTGGACGTGTTTCACATGATGCTGAACATTCTCGTGTTGAAAGTTGGGAGGTGAGGTGACTTGGCAAGGAGCGCCTTTATGCAATTAGCCGAGTGCGCAATCTAGGCACAACGTCACTCATACCAGTGAGCTGTCAGAATCGTCATGACTCATTTAACTCGTTTATGATTTTTCATTCATTTTGATTCAATTATTGAATGCCATTGGTAATATATCGTTAATGCAGCTCAGTCGTGGTGCGCCAAAATAACTCCTTGGTATCTACTAGGCCATCAAGAGCCGCTCAAATCGAGCCCCAAGTTCCCAAGGTCCAATTCACATGCTGGCCTCCGCCTGCTCTTATCAGGCCAGCAGCTCCCATGCTCTGCCTCTGCTGCATTTTGATATCCACATCACTGGCGCGCGATGCGCCGCTAGCACCCTGCTGCAGCCAGAGCTCTTTGTCGACGGTTGCCATGGCGGGGATCTTCAGCTGGCAGAGCAGGCTGGCGCCAGCCCAAGGACCTAGCGAATGCAGTACGCGCAGCTGCCCCTGAATCTGGGGCAAGATTCTTCGATTCCTGGCTAGCTTTGCCTCAATTGCATCCTCTTCAGTCTGCGTGGCGATGGAGCTTGGCCGAGATTGAAATTGCTCGCTATCATCACTCAACTCCGACGGGGCCGGAGACTCGGCGGATCGTGAGATTGTGCTGCTGCGGCGAATTTGCGTACTATTTCGTAGACGATCAACGCCCTTTCCGGTGACTGGAGTCCATCCACGCTTATCAACGATGCTGGACACTTCATCAACAAGCCTTTCCTTGATGCCCAGAATATTTGAGCAGCCACCAGTAAACATGATGCGGGACATGCAAACAGCCCTGACATCGAGTGGTAGCTGGAGTAGATGTTGATACACAAGCCAATGCAGAGGGAGTTCGTGATCGTCAAAAGAGGATGGACTAGCGGATGAGTCGAACATAGCGTCGTCACAAACATCCGCCAGTTTCTCAAACGAGACTTGAATAGTCTTTGGCTGAGATGTCGAATGCAATGGAACCCTAGCCTCTCCTCGAACATGTGATGCAGCTGCTTCTGTTTCGTCCTGTTCTACCACAGTATCCAGCTGTGTCGACTGCCTTTGCGTTGATCTATTGGCGGCGCCTCGGCACCACATGAGTCGACACATGATATCTTGGCATTCGGAAAAGGAGATGACATGATTGGCTTCTCGCAATTCTTCTTCGTCTTCTTTTCCGGTGATGATGTTGTGTAGTAGTTTGTATGTTTTGTTCAGAAGACTCTTTCCTGCTCTTATGCTGCGGGTACACTTGACCTCGCGGTATTCATACACGCTGGTGACAACGGTTTCGGACCAGCCCATGTCAATCACCAGCGCTGAGCGCATGCCAGCCGCCACCGCCGTCATTGTCGGAGCGGCCAGCAACGACACCAAAGGCGCTTGGAATTTTGTGAATAGAATATCAAGGACAGATGACAGAAGCGGTATAGGCACTGCAGAGTCCAAGACTAGGCCAGCTCTTCGCGGCCGCGAGTCAATGAGCAAATGTCTAGTCGCAAATTAGCGTCTGGCCAGTGACGAGCGAAGCAATTGCCGTACCGCGTGAATGCATCACGGAGCATTCTCTCAAGTTTATCTTGGAATAAGCCAAGATTAAAATCTCGCAGGTCGTAGCGCCAAATCTCATACTCGGGTGCCCAGTACTCTCTCAGCGCTTCCGACTCGGTCCACTGCCTAAAGTCACCAGCACGCCGTTGGTCTTGCGGCCCGCTCGACAGCACTGCTTTCGGAACGCTGTCGCCCGCAAAGCCTACGCGGATATTACGGGAGCCGATTTCAATGAGTAGAAAATCATCGTCGGCGCGAACGGTGGCTGGGGAGCCGTAGGAACCCGGAATGGCACGCGGCGGTGTATGTGGTGTTGAGGGCGTCGGCTGCTGGCCTGGAGCAGTTCGTATGTTGGAGACACTCCTATGAGCCAGAGCCGGGCCGTCTCCGGAAGCCATGATGCCAGATTTGGCGCGGTAATGTCATCAAGTGTTGGTTGCTAGATGGAGAGCTTGAGCAACTCAATCAAGCTTAAGAACCCCCTGGCGGGCCAATGAAGCCGCTAGCAAACACTCGCTGGCAGCGCTGGTAATAATAAGCGTCGGCAGGTTAGGCGCCGATGCCCCAGTAAAGTCAACAATCAGCGCCTTCACCAGAGCAACCGGGGCAGGCCAAACAGTCAACTCTACAACAAGCCACATTAGCATCGTGCACTTTGCATAATTTCGCTGCCAATGACTTCAATATGACTTTCTGATGGGTATCAAAGGGTATGCTGCCTGACTGTTGTATCTTGGGCATTTCTAACAATTTTAGCATCTACGGAGAGCTTGGCCCAGGCCAGCGCGTGTCACTGTCCAAACTCGCGGCCGATACACTCAAAGCCGAAGGCCGCCCGCTACGAATCGCCATTGACGTCGCAATTTGGCAATTTCAAGCACAGGCTGCAAGAGGTGCGCAAGGAATTCCATCAGTAGTCTGCACTTCATCTGACCCAACCAACTAGGAGGCACGAACCCTGCGATTCGAACCCTCTTTTACAGACTTGTACGGTTGCTTGCTATTCCCGTCCAGCCAATTTTTGTCTTTGACGGCCCCAATAAACCCACCACCAAACGAAACAAAAGATCAGGTCGCGGCGATGGCGTTGCAAATTCACAGGCCAAGCGCCTGATTCGCTTATTTGGCTTACCTGCGCTGGATGCGCCGGGCGAGGCAGAGGCAGAGTGCGCATTGCTCCAACGTCATGGCATTGTTGACGCAGTGCTCAGCGAAGATGTCGACACAATCATGTTTGGCTGTACAAAGACCCTTCGAAATTGGTCAGCCGAGGGAAAGACAGTCACAGCGCCTACACACGTCTCGCTTTACGACACAGCTGCCGTTGCTAATCATGGCTTGGACCGGCAGGGCATGGTGCTCGTCGCTCTCATGAGTGGCGGCGACTATCTCCCGGACGGCCTACCTGGATGCGGTGTCAAGGTTGCATGCGAAGCTGCCAATGCCGGATTTGGCAGCTCTCTTTGCAAACTCAAGACCTCCGACACGGCCAGCATTGACGCGTGGAGAGCAGAACTACGCCACGAGCTCGTCACCAACGAAAGTGGCCATTTTCGAACAAAACACAAGAGCTTGAATATACCTGACGACTTCCCTAACATGGAGGTACTACGATATTATACTCATCCAGTTGTATCGCCAAAGACAAATCTGGAAACGATTCGCCAAAAGTTACAACCGATGACTATTGATCTGGCTTCTCTTCGCGAGTTCGCCCGCGAGACATTTGACTGGGATTATCGAGAGGGCGCTATCAAATTCATTCGAGTACTGGGTCAAGCGATGCTTATCCAAAACCTGATGCAGTCACGCAACCTTATCCAGGACATCACGAAACGCCGAACTCATTTCAGCACCGACGCCACTCCAGAATTGCGGCTATCATACATACCTCAGGAGGTGGTACCCATTGATCTGTCCACAGAGGTGTCAGAGGACATTAGCTACGGGAGAGCTGGGCTCGCCCTTAACAGCGACGACGATTTCGCCCCCTCGCAGGCGACAGAAGCCAAAACGCCGCAGACTTTTGACGTAACTGTCCCTGAGCTTGCTTGGGTATTGGAGGATGTCACAAAGCACTATGCCCCCGAATCAATACATCGATTCGAGGCCGCAGAGACTGCCAAGGCGCTTCGAAAGTCACCCAAGAAGAAGCAGGCCAAAAAGGCAGCCAAGCCGGCCAAGGACACTGGAATGCCCACAGGCGCCATTGACAGCTTCTTTCGGATTAGCAAGAAGTCGGATGCTACCACAGAAGGCGTCACGAAAGCCAATCCATCACCATCACGAAAGAGGGTGCCCTCTTCTTCTACCGAGGCCGTCATACCATCTCAGGAGCTCTTTTCGGTTAGCAAGAAGTCGAATGTTGCCACAAAAGGCGTCACGAAAGACAAGCCATCATCACCACGAAAGAAGGTGCCCTCTTCTTCTATTGAGACCACCACGCCGTCTCAGGAGCTGCCACCACTACCTCGCCCACCGAAAACGCCCCCTCGATCTCAAAGTAAGCAGACCGGCGCCTTTGCTACAGGCAGCCCAGACAAGGGGGAAGCTCGCTTACACATCCCGCCTAGACCCTCCAAAAGCACTGTCTACTCCGAAGCCATTGTTATTTCGTCCAGTCCTCCCCGTCAAACATCGCCGTCATCTACAGCACCCTTCCCTCAGGCCTCTACCTCACAGCCTGCGCCGGCTGCTAGCTCCTTACATTCGCAGTTTGCCGCGGCTGCTTCACCGTCGAGGTTAAAATCTGGGACCAGGCGCCCGGTCAAGCCAACAAAGACTGCAGCGTCGAGACCAGCTCCCAAGTTTAAGCAAACCTCGTTGGACTTTTATACAGCGCGCAAAGCAACGGAGCCCAAATCCACAGAGCCGGCCTTGTCGTGCCAGTCAGAGAAGCAACTACTAGATGATTCATTAGATGCCGATTCTTCTCTGTTGTCCATGTCCGACATGCTACCAGCAGAGCCTACATCTCCCAGTAAACGCCGGTCCCAAGAGAGCCAGGCTGCGAGCGGTGACAGGAGCGGCAGCCCCGCGCCATCGCGGCGGAAGAAGCTACTCGTACCGGGCGCCGCGGGCACGCTGCGCGAAATCGAAGTGGACGTTGGTAAGAGGGATGAGGTCATTGCTCGAGAGGAGGCCAAGCTGGCCGCGTCTAAAATAAAGGGTAAGGTGACTCGGTGGAGCGATGTCTCTATTATTGATCTTACAGAAGAGTAGCGGGTGTACAAGCATAGTGGCGTTTTATTGCATGAGCATCATCATTTATATCACTTGTATCATTAGAAAGGCTGCAGCTCAGACAGATGAATGAGTGGAATGTACAACGTTTTATTGGTATTCTGTTTCCAACTACGACAACCTTTGGCGACCAATGCCAAAATATGATCCTGAACTTGTCAATTCGAGCGCCATGAATGCTATAATGAAACCCCTCCCGCTTGCTCTTGTACACCTTTTTCCCCCTTCCAATGTTTCATGCCTGTGCCCCCTCGTCCTTCATGACGACATCCGGGTCAACCTGCGTGCCCAAGTCCCTGTCCTCGAGAAAGCGCCGCCCGAGAAGCTCCTCTGGCAGATATGACTGGCTGACGCGGCCGTCGCGGTAGTTGGGCGGGTACTTGTACTCTGCGCCGTAGCCCAGATCCCGCATCAGCCGCGTGGGCGCGTTGCGCAGGTGCAGAGGTACGGGCAGGGCGGCGACGCCGGGCTCGCGGAGGGCCGCGTAGGCGTTGTTGAGGGCGCGGTAGGCGCGCGTGCTCTTGGGCGCGAGGCAGAGGGCGACGGCGCAGTGGGCGAGCGGTATGCGGGCCTCGGGCATGCCAATCTGCTGCGCGGCCGTGTAGGCGGCGGTGGCGAGGGGCAGCAGCGAGCTGTCGGCGAGGCCAACGTCCTCGGAGGCGATGACGACCATGCGGCGGGCGACGAACAGGGGGTCCTCGCCCGACTGCAGCATGCGCGCCAGGTAGTAGAGGGCGGCGTCGGCGTCGCCGCCGCGGACCGACTTGTGAAAGGCCGAAATGGTGTCGTAGTGCTGGTCGCCGGCGCGGTCGTACACGAGCGTCTTGGTCAGCGACGCCTTGATGCCGTCCTGCGTGGCGCCGGGCCGGGCCGTCAGCGACAGCGCCAGCTCCAGCAGGTTGAGCGCCGTGCGGGCGTCGCCGTCGGAGAAGCGCGCCAGATACCCGAGCATGGCGTCGTCGACGAGCCCCGTCTGCGGGTACGTGCCGGCCGCCATCTCGGCGTCGCGCGCCCGTTTGAGTATGCCGGCCACGTCGTCGGTGCTGAGCGCCTGCAGCGTAAACGTGCGGCAGCGCGACAGCAGCGCGTGGACAACCTTGAAGCTCGGATTCTCGGTGGTGGCGCCGATGAGGGTCACGGTGCCCATCTCGACGGGCCGCAGGAAGACGTCCTGCTGCGCCTTGTTGAAGCGGTGAATCTCGTCGCAAAAGATGATGGTGCGCCGGCCCGCGAGCGCCAGGTCGCTGGCCGCCTCCTGGAACAGCTTCTTGCACTCGCCCACGCTGGAGCTCGTGGCGTTAATCTCGACGAAGCGCCGGCCCGTCGCCTGCGCGATGCACCGCGCAATCGTCGTCTTGCCCGTGCCCGCGCCGCCCCAGAGAATCATGGACGGCACCCGGTCCGACTCGATGAGCGACCGCAGCACGCCGTTGGGACCCACGAGCTCCTGCCCGCACACCTCGTCGAGCGTCGTCGGCCGCATGCGCTCCGCCAGCGGCGCCGCCTTGCTGAGCTTGGCGCGCTTGACCAGCTTGCCGTTCTCGGGCGTCGTCGAGAGTGAGGCGGCCGGCGCTGCTGCTGCTGCTGCTGCTGCTGCTGCTGCTGCCTCTTCGGCGTTGCTTTTCAGTGGCGGTACCTCCTTCAAATCACTGACTCGAGACAACGGCGCGCTGATGCCGGCGTCGCTCGCGCCGGGGCCCTTGTCAAAGCTTCGCTTCATGCCAATGAGCGGCGCGGGCGTCACAGGCTTGAGGTCGGCATTTTGCAGTCGTTTTGGCGCGGGCGTCGAGAAGAAGCTCGAGGCGCTTCTTTTTTGTGTCGTCGTCGTCGGCGGCGGCGGCGGCGGCGGGTGCTGCGATGAGGCGGCCGTGCCGTTGGTGGTTGTCGAGGGTGGTGACTCCTTGTCGACGACGAAGCTCGTGCAACCAGAGTCGATGTGGTTATTGATCTCGGAGGATTTGACGGGTTTGTTGCATATTGGGCAATCGACAGACATGTGCGAAGCAAAAGAGTATTGAAAGATGAGCAATCGAGTAGAAATCGGACTAGAAAAAGGTAGAGATGACAATGGGAGATATGAAAGAGGTGCTTTGCCGCTGCTCAAAAAAATTCACTGGGCTCGCTGGGAGACGCGTTTAAGTGGCTACAGAGCGCGACTCACAGTGCTGATGTCGCCACGGCGGCAGCGGAGGCCAGGGTTAAGCGAAAACGGCCAACCTGGAGATGAGGTAACAAGAATGAAGAGGGAGGGATATGAAGCCAAACAGAGCAAAGATTTGATTATGGTAGATCTTTTCAATGTCATGTACTGAGTAGAGTATCGGCTGTGTCACCTACTTGCGGGGTGTAGATCATGCTACCATTCACATTATCCAGTATCGTGATTACGGATTATGTAGGATCAAGTTGAAAAGCCTCTCTTACATTACTAGACATGTCGAACATATGAGAGAATGAGATACGTAATCTAGCTCATCTATTTGGATTGTAAAAAAAAAAAAAAGCCCTTGCTGAATGCCCTTCCCACATTGCCAGATTGATCTATACTCTAATTCTATCAAGACTGCAACTGAGACAGTGCCTTACTCATAGCCACGAGTACATGTCCCGACCCCATCATCTCAACTACAATCCCATCAAAACAGCCCCGGAACAAATCTCTTCGTCCTCGCGTGCCACTCCTCCCACTCCTTGCCAAACAGCTCCCTCAGCATCGCCTCCTCCTGGCGCACCCTCGTCGTCATCTGCTGCATCAGCAGCAAGCCAGCGCCCGCGTACACGGTCGCGCTCCAACCCTGCACGAGCGGCCAGCTCTCCGGCGGGACGAAGCATGCCACGACGCCGTCGAGCCGGCAAAACAGCACAAAGGCCGCCACCGCCACCAGCCACATGCCCGTGTAGCTCGGGTGCTGCACGTGCGCGTAGATGCCCGTCGTCACGAGCCCGCTCGGCCTGGCCAGCCCAAAGGTAAAGTTGGCCCCGAGACCGCTAAAGGCGCCCATGCGCAGCGGCGCGCCGACGAGGATGCCGAGCAGCGCCGCCGCCGTCGTCGGGCTCCATGTGAAGAGCGCCGCGTTGCGCTGGCCCGGCGGCGCAGGGCAGATGCGCGCCGTCGCGGCCGGGCCCGCGACCGTCAGCGCGGCGTGGTACAGCACGAGCGCCGAGGCTGACGCAATCGCCAGGTTGATAAAGGCGGTGCTGCTCGCGAACCACAGCGAGTCGTTGCGCCACGCCCGGTCCGCCGGCGTGCGGTTTGGCGGAATCATGACGCGCACTGTCAGGTAGCCGCCAACAAGGACCGCGCCGAAGAAGGAGAGCTGGTGCAGGGAGTATTCCGTATTCATGGCGCCGGAAGCTCAATTGGTAGGTGAAATGGACAAAGGAAGTGCGTGGATTGCTGATTGCAGCCGAGGGGACAGTTCGCAAGCTTCTAGTGCGACGTCCGGCAAATCTGTTGATTGCGCGCCCGGAGGCCAGCCTCGGCTGTTTCACAAAGGACCGACTCGACCATCCCGACCCCTTCACGAGTCGTAAAGAGAGGAAAACATTTGGCTGTTTTTTTTTTTTTTATTCACAGATTCTTTACCACAAAGCAGTTCATTTTCTTGTGCTTTTTCAATGATGATATTGATCAAATAGTAGCTCCGTGTCCAGTCCGCAGATCTGGCAATGAAGAGCCAAGACAGTTGGTGGCACTTTCAAAAAAAGTTATATACAGATAGCTGTGCCTCTAAAATCCTGTTGAAAGATGGAATGCATCTCCGGATACCCATCATAAAACGCCGCCCCCATGCCTTGTCCAGTCCATGCTGTCGTATCAGTCCCAATAAATCTTGCCAAACACCAAAAGCCTTTACAACGCCGGCTGACTCATGTCTGGTCAGCTTCTAGTACGCAGTCTTCAGCGTCCTAATCTTGGGTGACAGTAGTCCGAATTCCGCCTTCCTTTTCCCGAGCACAGGCTCTGGGGTCCGTCTCGACGCGCCAGGCGTGCCCTCGCGGTCCCTCGTAGCTTCGGCATAACACGAAGCATGATAGGCGCGGTTCCGTACGAGGACCGTGTCCAGCCACACCCACTCCTGCGCCGTGTCGAGCCATTTATTTTCAAACTTTTCCTGGCAGATGGGGCAAATGTTGTTGATGCCGCTGCTGGGTTCTGGGACTGGGATGTACTTGGGACCCGAGGTAGTCTTGGACTGCTCCTCCGCCGAAGGCTCCGGTTGCGCAACGTGGTCTGCGTCAACGACTTCGCGTGATTTAAGCCAGTCCTGAGTATTATGTTGGTAAAAAATCCTAAAGGGGGATGAGGATGTCTTGGCTTACCTGCTGATCAACGTACCAACTACGATGAGTTCCTCTCTTCTCCGCTTCGGCGCTTCGCTGTTTTACCTTGAAATGCCAGTCCATATGGGCTCGTCTCTTCTTGTCACCCTCCACGTTACGCTTGAATCGTCTGCCACATTCAGCGCAAGGCGGACCGAGCTCGTCGTACAGCGCGTGGATGATATTCTCAGGTGATCTGACAACAGTCAGTAAGCTTTAATGCTACCTTGCAGTACAGACTACTTACTGTTGCTTTAACATGACTTCATTGATGCCGCCTGTTCCCACGTTGGGAACTCCGAAAGCACCAGCCTTAGCCGCCGAAAGAATACTGGCAATGTTGGCTGGTATCAGGGGAGGCGCCGCTGCAACTTGGGCAACTGGCGGTGTTGGGGTAGTAGCCGACGGCAATATACCCGCTTGTCGCAGTCTACCAAGCAAAGACATTGCATCAGTCGGGGCCGCGGCGGCAGGTGGTGGAAGTTGGGCTGGCGCAGGAGGGGGTGATCGTATTGCTCCCAAGCCTTGAGGGTTTGGTGTCGAGTTATTGGAATTAGATCCGGTTCTTGCCATCAGCGCAGCAAGAGCTCCTTGGCCTAGCAATGCATCGAGTGATACTTGCCCTAACGGTGGTTGGCCAGCAACGGGAGCTGAGGGCTGAGATAGTTGTTGGAAATGTCCCGGAGAAGAATGAGTAGGTAGCAGGTTTTGGCCCATGTGTGAAAGAGCCGCGCTGGGCCTGGTTACAGCAGCAAGTTCGGTTACTTTGTTTTTAATGAGCTCGAGCTGATCTGGAGGCAACGTCGACTTTTGGACGACGCCTTGAAGATCCATCAATGCTTTAAATCTGGTCTGAATACTCGCGTCATGCGGATTCTGTGAAAACTCGGCTTGCGTTGCTACAATCAGATTCTGGATATCCTGATTCAACTTGTCTACGTTTGTGCCCGGCGGCCCAGCGCCATAGTGTCCAGGAGCCGGATAAGGTCCTTGCAGTTGGCCAGGCTGTGGCGTAATTTGACGGTAATGGTTACCCTGCCATTTGTCAGAAGGCTGGACAGGACTTGGATAGCATTGGCGGCTTACCGAGTTCTGGCCTTGATATTGGCCAGGTACCTGTCCCCCGTTTTGTGGCCGACCTTGTCCATCACCAACTGGAAAACCACGCATGCCTGGCGGCGTAGGGGTGTTGCGGTGTGGCATCAGGACCCCTCGTCCTCGGCCGGCCATTGCATTTTGCGGCATGGAAGCCGCATGTGCTCGCATGAGGGCATTTTCTATCGGCCGGACCAGTTCGTGAGAGAAGACTGGTCTGGTATCCATCGATCCCGGGACAGGGTCCTTCCATGTCTTGAGCATGTCCTCCATTCTTTTTCGCACAGGACCGTCGACCATCGCATACGACTCCATGAATATCTTGAATAGATTCCGTCCAAAATAGAGGGTGTAAGGAGTGCCAATATTTTTGACAATGGAGTCGAGCACATAGAGAGCGGGCAGCTTCTTAGCAGGGGGTGCCTGAGAATCGGTCAGCATGTCGAGTAGTGTTTTCGCATTGCGATAGTAGATAATTCAGTCATTATCGCATCGCAACAGCCATTGGCTTATTACTCACCTTGAGAATGTGTTGTTGTAGAACCTCGGCAATGGCCAATGCATGCTCGGTGTTCTCTCGTGCAATCACAGTCAGGTTGCTAATTTCAAATCGCATATTTGAAGAAAGGTCCTCCAGGGCGAGACGGTAGTCCTCCGCCACCTCATCTGATTCTGCCGACATTATGACGGGCTTTTATGTATTTGGTTGTCAAGTTGTGTAGGTGTAAATTGGTCTCAAGCCTAAGTAACCAAGTACTGCAAGGCAGATTTACTCCCGAGGAAATGGGACACTTGCTGCAAGAAAAATGTTCGCGGGGAAAGAAACAGAAGCTCGCGTAGTCAATCAATGCGCTCCAGCAACAAAATCACGGTAATGTCAGCACTGCCTGTTGGCTGACACGGCGAGTAAAGGACAGTTCAAGTGGATTTGTTGTTCTATGATAAGCAGTCACAACAGCCCAACGTAGCGTGTGCACAAACTCGCTGTGACTGCCGGCCGAGAGAGACGCCTTGCCTTGGACCATGCACAGAGCTACCCAGCAGCGCAGACGACCCGGATCTTGGTACAAGAACAGATTAAGAGAATTGTTTCGATACTGAAGAATTCGTTTCGGTCGTTTGGCGCAAGTCGAGTTGATGCAAAGAGATGATGGAGAGGAGACAAAGTCATGTCGACGGCTGGCCGCGGTCGCAGAACTTTGGCTGGGGCGATGAATCACGTGCAGCCTCATTAATGTGAGTTCTCCACTTCAGCTCAGGACTCCCAGGTGGCTCTGCTCTGAACACTAATTTCTATAGAGGCTGCCGGCAGGACGCTTTGTCAAAATTTTTCCATGTGAGGTTGACTTGATTACACTGTATCATCTACTTTGCTACAGTCTTGGAAGTGGAAGTACTACGAAGGCTGAAGCCTCGGCTTTGGTATACCCCTTACGCCATGATACAGGTTGCCTGGACGCGAGCCCGAATTTCACCAGCATGTACGGATACTACCCTTAGATTTCGGTGGCTCTTTTTTTTTTTAAAAAAAAAAAAATCAATTTTGTCCTTTTTCTATCTCAAGAAAAAAGCTTTTTCGTAATGAAAGCTAAATCGGCCGGGGAACACGATGAACGCCTCCAAACCCAATCTCGCCGAAGTATATCTTACTCATACAGAAAATGAATGACTCCAAAACGCCCACAACTCAAAATAGGCGTTCTTAGAGTTGATTCGGGTGATCAGCCACAGAATATTGGCTGCTGGCTCGGTGGCCGTGCATCGGGTGCAGGGCTGTGTTGGGTCGCTTGAGCCCAGGGACAATAGGACTGGTAGCTCCAGTTGGGGAAACCTCTGGCCCAGATGTGTATGGGCCGCTGATGACTGGCCTGGGCGGAGGGCCGACGTCGTCTTTGTCGGACCCGCGCTTGAAAATCTTGCTCATGAACTTGCTCTTGGTCTTTTCGTTGCGGATGGAGGTGGCTGGACTGGCGCTGTAGCTGGGGAGCGTGGCGCAATCGGCGGCAAGGGAACCATGGGTGCGGATGTCGCGTGAAGTAATGCCTTGCTTGGCATCGCGCCAGATGAGGGCGCAGATGATGTTGAGGGCGCCAAACAGGATGCAAAGAATGCCCGAGGACAGGACAAGCTTGGAGAAGTGGGCAGAAAAGGCATCAGTGTCGTAGCCTTGCTCGTTCAGTGTACCCAAAACATGGCAACCGATGATGATGATGGCGGCACCCATCCAGCCAACGCCGTGAGAGTCGGATAGGACTGGCCAGGAGTCGCGGTAAAAGCTGCGCACGAATTTAATGACGGGGAATTCGGCAATAATGAGGAACAGGCAGCCCATAGAGGTAAAGAAAAGAGACATGCACTGGAAGACAAAGTATGACTTGTACTTGGCGACTTGGATGATGAGAACCCAGCATCCGGCGGCGGCGGCGAGCAGGGTAATGACAGTACAGACGCGCAAGATTTGGAGCACAAAGTATCCAGCTCCGTGCAGAGATCCAAGGCTCGGCATTTTGCAAAACATGATGATGTTGCTCGAGGATGAAATGAACGTTTCTATTGGGCCTTTATTCCGCAGGCTTAATTATAAGCCACCCGTGGTCGGAGGAGGTTCGAGGAAGGGACTCTGCAGGGTTGTAAGCAGGCTATTATTTGCAGAATGAAGAAGAGTAGAATCATGTAAAGACTAAATGAAAGATGCATACATTATATATCGTTTGATGGGCAAGTACGGAAGCGTCTGGCCAGCAGAGTGAATGAAGGGCGCTGGGGGCTTGTGTGGGTTCAAAGAGGCGTGACTTGGGGAAGGAGAGAAAGAGTATGAGTGATGGAGCCAGTCCAGAGATGGTTGCAAGGAAGAAAACCACAGAAAGGGCAGGAAATAAAAGAAGGACGAGATATGAGACTTTTGCTCAGCAGAAAAGAACAATCAGCATCGCCGTTGGATGACAATAGCGAAAAGAGAAACTGGGGAGAAAGTGAGAGACAATGGGGCAGAGCAGGCACCTTTAATAAGCTTGAATAAGGTGACGGGCGTTGGCGCTCTGAGCTACGTTGCACCAGATGCTAAACGCACTAAGCCGTGACCGTGATTGAATGGAAATCAATAGAGAACAATTGTATTCCGGCTGCCTCGTCGTGACTCTATTTACAGCACGCCCTGTATCCGGCTTTCGTGGTGGCCGCGATCCAGCAAGGCCAGCAGGGCAGGGGACTATACTGACCGGCTGTTGAGGACCATGGCCTTGATGCCATGAGATCCAATCGAAACGTCGAGAGACCGGGGCATACGGGGATATCAGAGCAAAATCAGTGGTGGAAAACTGATTGACGGCCATGTTTCATGGCTGGCGCGTTGGGCCGGTCGTGTGGTGTGCAGCTTTTGTGGCACACGGGCGTGCGTGCGTCCTGGATAATGCACCCAAAAATTCAAGAAGAAAGTCAGAACAGAACCGTGTCAGAAGACCTCATGCCCCGCTGTACCAGGGGTTTGTACAAATTCCATCAAAGCAGTGCTGAATAAAGCTTGGAGGACGACCTGAGTTGGTGTGAAGGCATCCCAAGATGGAAGCGCTAAGAGTGAATGATTGGTTGTTGGCGGCCGATGGGCAGTTTCAGGGACTAGGCGGCAACTAAAACATCTCGTCCCGCCCACTGTAGATGTTGCCCTCTGCCTTGTTAATCTGTTGTGGCGCTTAATTATTATTATTATTATTATTTTCTTTTTTTTCTCACTTTTCTGCCGGGCTGCAAAGCACTATTGTTGTAATCCCTGCCTTGAGAAAGCGGTCCTGCATCTGACTCATCCAAAATTTCCCGCGACAACTTAACCACGACCGGTTGTTCAAGGCCGCGCAGGATTAGATATTATAAAGCACAAATTCAATCAAATCACAATCACTTGTGTATAGCAAATCCATCGGGTATACATTATGCTCTTCATGCCTGCTTGCCTGCCTGCTTACTTGCTTACTTGCTTGCTGCCGCTCTTCTTGGCTGTAATACTGCCCTCATCCCTGTCAACGAAGCGAAATACTCAATTTTTGGGACAATATTAAGTTTCAAAAGTAATCTTGATATAGATAATGGCCAGTGTGCGTGCTAGATAGACACCAGAATCACTGTCACAAAGCCACCGTGATTCATTGCAACGAACAGAAGCCCCGGAACGTCTCATTTCAACATGATAATGTAGCAAACTTTGGCAGGTATGAAACTTCGGAATAAAAGAATAAAAGCAGATTTGGAAAATGATTTTCGGGCAAAGATGATGAAAAGAGTGAACAAAAGTCCTTTGACCAGTTGCGGCGGTTGGACCGCTCGCAAAGGCCTTCACAAGCCCAATCGTCCCACCCAATCCAAAAATGCCCTCAGTACGTAGCAGCTGGTGGGAACGCTGAGCCGAGCGTCTTTTTTCCCTACCCCGTTCTCCCTCTTTCGCCACTTGACCTTCTCTGCTCTGCCCGTCTGTCCACCCTCACCTCCTCACTTCTCCGAATAACCGACTATAATGGCTCGCGGAAATCAGAGGGACAAGGCTCGTGAGGCCAACCAGAAGAAGCTGGCCGCGCAGGTTCGTTTCTCCCCGCCGGTCGCGGGGCACAATAGCCCGGCCACCACGACCAAGACTACTCATCCAGCGATATCGCAATTCTAACGCACGAGTTTTACCCCCATCGCAGAAGAAGGGAAACAGCATGAGCGGCACCGAGATGCAGCGCGCCAAGGAGAGCGCCGCCGATATCATGCGCGCGAAGCAGGCTGCTGGTACGAACGGCCCTTCGGGTGCAACGTGGTCAAGACGGTGGCTAACATACTCTCTCGCAATAGCCGAAGCGAAAAAAGCCGAGGCCGCCAAGAAATGAGCTGGTGCGCTCAAAGGAAGTAGCCCGCCGATGCGACAAAGTCTTTCACGATCGACACATCTAGCGAGCCATCTTTCTCCCGACATTTGACATTTCTCTCCAACGGCGTATACAACTGAGGTGCGGTGTTATGGGCGGCTGGAGCATCTGAGCCTGGCGACATGGTTTCTTGTATTTCGAATGATGTTTTGTTTTCGAGATCAATAGATGATTTCTGACCAAAGCTGGCTTCCGCCGTCCCCTTTTTTTCTTTATTCCTCTGCTGCGCTTGGCACTCCCATTTAATACTGGTCAGTCTGCTGACGGCCTCCATTAACCAAACACAGCAAGCAGGCATGGACGACAATTGACACACTTCAAAAAAGAGGCTTTACATGAGAATTGCTTCATTATTTTCCCCCGTCCAAGGATACGTGCCAGCCATATATATACCAAGATCAACATACAAAGAGAAAAGGAGACATCAAACCATGCCTCTAGAGAAGGCTGGTACATGGCGAAAAGAAAACACAACGCAAACTAGTTGGAACAATCTATCATCCGAACTCATTTCCACGACTCCAACCCCGAACTGATCCACGGCATCCCTTATCGCATGGCAGCCATCTTGGTGGGCAGAGTACCTGTCTACTGTTAGATTTTGCTGCGTCAAGCGTCTTTGAGGATGTGTTACTTACCAGCAAATCCGCCAAAGGCACCAGAACCTTGGGCGGCGGCAGGGAAGCCGTCGGCGTTGCAAGCAACGACACAGGTGCAGCTACCGTCAGGACCAACAGTTCCCGTGCCAGTGGTAGCGCCAGCGCCGCCCTCACCTTCACCACCAACGGCAGGGGACGACGGCGTTTCAGTGGCGCCAGGCTCTTCGACCGGTGCAGCGCTAGTGGGCTCTTCCAGGGCCGGCTCAGAGGTGGTGGACTCCTGGGGCTCCTCGGCATTGGCGGGAGGGGGGGGTGGGAGAGCAGCGCCAGGATTGCCAGTGCCGCCGGTAATGGGCGTGGCCTCGCCAGTGCCGTTTTGCGCAATGGCCATGGACTGGAAAAGGGCCTGCGTCTTATTCGCGGTGGGGTTGATGGAGAAGACCATGCCCTTGCCGCAGTGGCCCTCTTGCCTGCAGTAGAACCCTTTTTTGTTTGCGTTAGTACAGCTGGAATCGATTCGACAGGAGGGGCCCTGCGCCGGAACTTACAGAGAGGGGTAGTGGCCATAACCTGCATGGCGACCTGGGGAGGAGGGTTGACGGTGTTGTTGGGGTTGGCCAGGAAGCCAGAGTCCATGCCGCCCTCCAGGGCTTTGCAGGGCGTATCGAACGGGGACTGGGTCACGGTGTGGTTCTGGGAGAGGAACTCAAAGACGACGGAGTCGCCAACGGGGATGTTGAGCTGGTCAGGCTCGAAGACGAGGCCGCTCGGGCCGCCAACCTTGACGGTATGGCTGGCGCCGGCGGCAGGGGCGGTAGTAGTCTCGCTCTCGCTGGGGGCCGTCGTCGTGGCAATCTCGGCGGGCGGGGCCTCGCCCTGACCGGGTGCGGGGGTGGCCTCGCCCTGACCGGCTCCGGGGTGGGCGGGCTTGTTGATGCTAGTGGTCGGCGCATTGTTGCCAGGGTTGACCCAGATGATGACAACCTGGTCCAGCGCGCCGGCGCTGAGGCCGTGGCCCTTCATACCGTTGATGATGGCAATGGAACGGCCGTCGAGCTGGCTTGCGGCTTCGGCCCGTGGGTTGACGCTGACGGGGTAGGTTCTGCGCATCTTGTTGTTGGCGGCCATGGCGGCGAGAGGCGCGACGGCCAGAGAGACGGTTGTCGACCACTTCATGATGGGCTGTGTGTGTGTGTGTGTTTTTTCTCCTTGTAGAGATTTTTGTTGGTCGTGGTTCTTTATTAACAATATGTTCCTCCCAGAGGACGTAGATGTGCTGGTCAAGTATGTTGTTGAGTGCCTGCTCGTGTAAGTGGGAAAAAAACGAAAGGACGGGTATAGATTAAGGAGCGCAAATTCTCGTGCAAACGAAAAGAAAAGGGTAAGAGACTACCGACTAAGAAAACAGGATGAGAATGCCAGACGAAAAGGAGAAAGGAAGAGAACTTGTCGAGGGGGGACGGGAAACTCGATGCATTATAACTAGGTAGTCATGACATGATCTGTTGCAAAGCCCAAACGCCTGGTGCCGCCACCCTATCGCTTACATCATCCCATGTCCGAGAAAAATTCTAAATGAGTTGGCAAAATAAGAGATAAAAAAAAAATTAAAGAATAAAAAAATTAAAAGGAAAAGAAAGGGGTGAGATGGGGTGGGATCAGCCCTCGCCTCCGTTTCTACAGTGGTTGGCCTTGTTTTGGGCGTAGCTCCTGGTTGGTTCTGGGCCTGCAGGTGGGCGGCGGCCAGAGGTCGGGTTCCCGGCGATCCGATCAAGTAAGTCCCCGACTCAACCGTCGCCCGCACCATTGGAGTAATTGCCTGGGGGAAAAAAGGGGGATCTCATGGGGCGCGCCACCGTGCTATGCGGCAGTCTAGCTATCCTTTGAGGCTGGGCATCCTGCATCGGTGGCGGGCAGCTCGGCGAGATGTAACCAGGAGTTGTCTCGCGTCGCGTCTGGCACTTGTCTCGAGGGGTCTTGACGATTGCCTATTCGGGCAATGCGTCAAACGGGAGCCTCAGATTAGGCCGGGGGGGCAACGTCGAGTCTGAAGAGTGCAAGAAATTGGTATGGAATAATGATGGTGGTACCTGATTTTAATTACACGGAAAATTCATTACACGGAGATTTTCGATCTGGGTTACAAGCACTTTATGGTTGGTGAGAATTCACATCTTGTCGTCTAATAAACGTGCTCAACAACACCCATCTCCACCATCCACCACCCACACAATAAGCTTACATCGTAGCACGGCCTCGATCTGAATTACAACAAGGCTGGCATCCATACCACACTTTTTTTTCTTCTCTTGTTCGGACCAGCCTTGAAAATCTCTGTCGAGATGACAGCAAAGCCGCCCCGTCGATGCCCAACACGGGGTCAAGCCACCCCCGGCAGAGAAGCGATTCTCGTCGACCAAGACCACCGCCTCAAACCGCCAGTGAAAGGGATTCGAAACGTCCAATGCCGCCCCCTCCCCGGTGCTGGACAGCGTCGACGACTTGTGCGCTGCCTCTTTGCCCCGATCACATCAAACATAGTAACAGGCTTGGCTCTACAGTAGTTCTCGGCAGACTTTATTAATGAAAACTGCTGAGGCTGTGCAGGTGGCCTTATATGTGTGCGCGTCAGGGCAAGCTGTTCATTACCAGCTACGGTGGAAGAGGCACAAGAACTTGCCAGAGTACTTTCAAAAAATTGTCAGTAATAGTGCAGGATACTTGCTGCATTAGAACGGGAATGCGTTGCCTTTCCACGTATCAGTCTGAATTATCTTGCATCCCTTTTGAGCTATTGCAAATCCATATAGCAGCATGCCGTTCAAACCGCAATCCGCCAAGTCGATCTTCGTAGTTTGTTTCGCAAAAGTTTGGTTAGGACACAGCTCGTCGCAGCCCAACTTGCCTGTGCAACTTTCCGCGTAGCGGCGTCTACTACCCATTTGCCAATTTACAAACCCGCCAGAGTCCTCAGAAACGCCAAATCCAAGCCCCCCCCCAGTAACCGCCGCCATGAAACGCGCCAATCCATCTCGGCACGGCGTAGTCAACGGGTACGCCTTTCCGTCGTGCGGTGCCTGTGCATCTCGTCTCCAATCCGCTTGCATAGGTTCTAATCTGCCATGAGCTTGGTTTGCACACAATGCCAAGCGGGTGTCGGCATCTCCTTGCGGCGTTCAGTCTATCCTGTTGCAGATATATGGGCAAGCCAGCAGCGGTCCGCTGGTGTGTATTTCCTGCGACGGAGCATGTGGCAGAGTTGAGCGCCACGGGATGCCAAGCCATGCCAAAGAGCCACCGTTCGCCGGCATCCTTGATATCTCATTCATCTCATTGATTCGACGAAGAGCAGCCCACCCGCATTTGTCGGATCATTGTGGCTGCTGCTGCGCCTGCGTCTGTTGCTGCCCCTCATGCAGTCCTGTGTAGTATCCGGCATAGTACCAAGACATTAATAGCTTCCTGAGATTGTCGTCTCGTACTGACAAGCATGAACACGTCAGCACGTGGAATCAATACTGAATTGTGGGTAGACTACCACGGAAAGACTACTTACCGGTTCCCAATAAAGCTTGTTGAGGTGAGATGACCGGAGCCGCACTGGCGGCCTCAGAATTGACGCCGTCTGAAATTTCTCCCTGCGACTTGCTATGATTTGCCTCTTTGGATGCCTCCGTCGCAACATCATGAGTGCCCGGTGCCGCTTCTGCCGTGCTGGTGCCTATGAGCCAACAGTTCACGAAGGGGTGCATCAACCTTCACATACCTCGCCGACAAAGCTTTTAGCTCTCTTATTGTACCACCATTGACGTGTATGCTATGGTACTTCTGTGTTGAACAAGATTTATCAGCATGAGACTCCTTCGGTGCTCCTTTGGGAGCATACCTTGTATTCGTCCAGGGCGCCATTCCAAGACTCGACAAGCGCCGAGTCATCCCACATATCATCATCATTTAGATTTATGTCGTACCCAGCCATTTTTCGTATGGATAGCAAACCTCCTGAGAAGAAATCCTTCCAAAGTGCCGGCCGCTTTGTAAAGGATACTTTCGCGCTTCACCGTTGCAAGACTCTACCTACCTCTAGGAGGTAGGTAGAAATGAAGCCAGTGGGGATTTCCCGCTGGAAGGGTCCCTACAGGCGGCGGGATGCTCCACTACCTCCAGCCTCGCGGAGTCGCAGCACCAAATTTCTTCGCGGGCAGCTTTCACACCGCCTTAAGTTTGACTGGCAGAAACTTGTTTTTTTTTTCTTGGGCCAAGTTCCCACCTGTTGTAGGACGTAGATTCTTGCTGCCAGAAGATATACATTGGCACCATACAAAATGGCCCCCGAGTTAAGAAAGAGAAAGTGTATGCTACATGGCGATCGAGCATCTTGGAATTGGTTACTAATTATTCATAGCAGCCGCTGAGCCTGTCAAGGCAGCTCCCAAGGCTGAGAAGCCTGCGACCAAGGGCAAGCGCAAGGGTAAAGATACTCATTTCCCCTCAATTATTACCGTTTCTCTAACGATGCGATTGTTTAGCTTCCGAAGAAGCTTCCCCTGTCTCTACGAAGAAGGTAAAGGCTGTCAAGGCGGCCCCTTCGCCCAAGCCTGCTCTGAAGAAGACTTCAAAGGCCAAGGAAGAGGCTCCCAAAACGAACGGCAAGAAGAAGGCTGCCAAGCCCGTCGATGAACCCGCCAAAGAGACAATCGAGGAGCCCGCCGAGGACGAGAAGGATGATGAAGAGAACGAGGATGCGCTCATTCTCGCTACCGAGCTAGATTCTGGCGATGAGGAGGCCGACGGTGTGAAGCTTTTCGAGGAGGGCCAGGATGTCGGCAAGATTCCCAGCGTCTCCAAGGCCGTCCGCAAGGCCGCCAGCAAGGCGCCCACCGGCGAGACCGGCGTCATTTACATCGGTCGCATCCCCCACGGTTTCTACGAGCACGAAATGCGCCAATACTTTTCGCAGTTTGGCCCCATTGCCCGCTTACGACTGTCGCGCAACAAGAAGACCGGCGCCAGCAAGCACTTTGCCTTTGTTGAGTTTGAGGAGGAGAGTACCGCCGAGATTGTCGCCAAGACCATGGACAATTACCTGCTGTTTGGCCACATCCTCAAGTGCCAGGTCGTGCCCAAGGCGCGCGTCCACGATGACCTATTCAAGGGCGCCAATCGCCGCTTCAAACAGGTCCCATGGAACAAGATTGCTGGCAAGAAGCTCGAGAAGCCCCGCACCGAGTCCGCGTGGGAGCTCAAGGTCGAGCGCGAGAATAAGAAGCGCGCCGACAAGGCTGCCAAGTTGAAGGCTCTCGGATACGACTTTGAGGGTCCCGAACTAAAGACTGTTCCGGCGCCTGGTGCTCCTGCTACTGCAGAGAATGGTGTTTCCACCGAGAACGGGGCTGTCGAAGCTGCTACCATTCAGGAGCCCAAGGTCGAAGAGCCCGAGGCTGAGAAGGCTGCTACCGCTGAGGAGCCCAAGGCCGAAGAGCCGGAGGCTGACGAGGCCAAGCCCAAGCCCGCAAAATCGAAAAAAGCCAAGGGCGGCAAGGCCAAAAAGGCCAAAGCCTAAGCGACCAGTCAAGCATAGCACGTCTCATTTGTTTTTCAGTCTTGCAAGATTCGGCGAGTTTGGCGCACATGTGTTCACGGTCTGGTTTTCAAAAGTGTAAATGGGTATATACGTGTTGAATACGAATTTCCATCATGATTCTTGCAATTGGCATGGCAAAGAAATGAATTGTTGAGTAGCACAGAGTGCATATGTATGTACGCACATAAGCGAACCCGCAGCACCCATATTTCGCATCCAGAAAGACGCAAAGGAGCAAGATGCAGGATTATGAAAGGCAGACTAATCTACTTCGCGCGAGATTGTGAATAAGCCACGGTGATGTGATGAACTTGTTCAATAAGTATGGCGGCGAAGGGTAAATGTAAGTTGAAGAGAAGAAGAAGAAGAGAAAACAAATTTTGCTTGAGTCGCTAATAAAAGCTGCGCTTGGAGCAAGGCGCTGACTAATAAGGAAAGGAACTTGGCACAGTAGAATAGCATGTAGGTCAGTTGCGAGATTAAAAGGATAAAGAACAACATGGAAAAGAAGAAATATTCAGTGAACTCATTATCCGAGTATAATTAGGCTAATGGATGGCCCATTGAGAATTTTTGCAAGAAAGACCAAAGAAGCAAGTAAAGTCTTGGGGTACTTCTTACTTCTTTAGTTAGTTGCATGACGTCCTTTTGGTCGCCCACATGTTCTAGGTGTGTTTACTACGGCCACTTCTTCTATGTTTGTCTCTTTTGCTAAAGTTTTATATTGTGCACCCCCATATGGCATGATTGAGTTGATAAAGATGTCAATCGTGTGATTTCAGCACATTTATTTATTTATAGCTCGTTTTACCTCGCAAGTGTGTGGGCACTCGCCCGTGGCGTCTTGGAGGAATACGAGAGCAAGTCAGCTGCCACGCGGCAGATTCAAGAGTTGCTAGAATAATCCCCAGATACAAACAAGCTAACCCACAGCTGTAGTACATATCAATTGGATGATGTCTTCAATCATTCTCGGGAATTTGGCGCGCCAAGAGCTACTGACATATACCTACCTATCTCACGCGGGGCTACAAGTTCAACACCCACTGTGGAACACCACAGCGCAAGGTCTCACAGTACAGCCCGCTGACGTGGTGAACACCTGGTCTCTGCCCACCACTGCACCATCGCGCCGCTTTGTCGCGTCAACTCACGAGCCCACGACCACGACTTCTACCTTGAGAACACAGCTTGAGCCATCACCACCATCGCGTACTATAGGGGACGCACGGCGCAATGTCCTCTGCAGCGGCCGCCGACGCCACGCAGGTGCCCAATCCAGGTGAGCTACCCCAAGTCCATGGCAGTACGCACTGTCGGCGGGGATTGACAACTAACAATGGAATTGTCCAATATCACAGCGGGGTCGAAGAAGAAGAATAACAAGAAGAAGAAGAATGCCAATAAGAACAAGGAAGATGTTTTTACCGGTGACGATAAGCCACAAGACGGCGACGGCCACGAGCATGGCAACGAACAGGAGCAGTCCAATGACGAGGCTGTCAACAACCGCACCAACGGGCATACCATAGATTCTGGAAACAAAAGCGATGCCACCGACGATGACAGAGGCCGAGAAGCCCTCCAAGCAGAGGTCGAGCAATTACGCAAACAACTAGAAACTATACAACAGACACACAAAACCGAGATCGAGCGACTACAAACCGAACTGGAAGAAAGCAACACTGCCAAGGAGACGGCAGAGGAGCAATATCAGACGCTACTTGAGCGTGTAGAAAAGATCAAGGAGACCCTGAGCGACAGATTACGGCGCGACAAAGCAGAGCTAGAAGAAGCTAAAGAGCGAATAGAGGAGCTCGAGACCCAAAATGAGCAGCTCGAAAAGTCGGCCAATTCTTCGGACAAGGACCATCACAGGCTCCGTGAAGAGCTGCAAGACGCCAATCGCGAGCTGGCGACACTACGCAGTCGCAACAACCTATCGACGCAAAACTGGAACAAGGAGCGCGAGGACCTGGTGCGCACGGTGCAGCACCTCAAGGAGGAGATGGAGACGACGGCCAACGCCATGGGCGAGTGGGAGGTCATCGCCATGGAGGAGCGCTCCGTCAAGGAGAGCCTCGGCGACAAAATTGCGGAGCTCGAGGAGCAAATAGCCTCGCTCAGGCAAGGCTACGAGAGCGCGGCCAGCGAGCGCGACAGCCAGTCGACGCTGATTGACAATCTGCAGAATGCGCTGCGCGAGATTCAGGACGCGCGCAAGAAGGAGCTCCGCGACATGGTTGAGAGTACCGAGGCGCAGCTGCAGGCGCAAAAGAAGTTGGCGGCCGAGGCCGAGGCGCGCGCCGCAGAAGCTCACGATGCCAGGGAGACGCTGTCCAAGGAGCTGGAACGGACCGCGCCCTTTGAGAAGGAGGTCAAGGAGAAAAACCTACTCATCGGCAAGCTCAGGCACGAGGCCATTGTGCTCAACGATCACCTCACAAAGGCTCTGCGCTACCTCAAAAAGACCAAGCCGGAGGAAAACGTCGATAGGTACCTCATTACGACTCGATGCTTCAACACTTGATACATGTACTGACCATATTCTAGACAAGTCGTCACCAACCACCTGCTGCACTTCCTCACACTGGACCGCGGCGACGTCAAGCGCTTCCAAGTCCTGCAGATCATGGCAGGCTACTTGGACTGGAACGACGAGCAGCGGGAGCAGGCCGGCCTCTCCCGTCCAGGCGGCTCCGGCGGCTCACTGCGTCTGCCCACGTCGCCGTTCCACCGCACCCCGAGCTCGCCGTCCCTGCACACCGACCTGCTCTCGGAGCCCACCTCGGCTAAGGACAAGGAGTCGTTGGCCGAACTCTGGGCCGGCTTTCTGGAGCGCAGCGCCAAGGAAGGTCTGCCCGACGGCGGCTATGCACCCTCCTCGTCGTCACGCAAGACGAGTGTCAGCAGCGCGGCGACGGGGACGACGGAAAAGAGACCGTGATGGAACAGCAATGGAGCGATCATTCTTCTTTTTCGGCCTACAAAAATGCTCTTTCTTCTTGGTTCGACGGCAACTTTATTCGCGTCTTCTCTTCTACACTTTTGTCTTGATAGCATGCTGCTAAGCGGCGCACAACTAGACGCAAAATAAGACGGAATGAAAATTTTGTTTGACCAATCATAGTAATGCATAATCTCGAGGCTCATGTCTGCACAAATCAGAGGTGTATTCTATTGCAGTGCTAAAATTATTTCTATTCTTCCTGCAACTCCTGCAGCACCATGGTGGTGTATGTGTCTGCATCCCGGGTGATATTTTGGATATTTAGCCTATTCTCCAGCGCATCGGACACGCCCTCAATGACCTCGCGCTCCTCCATGGCTTCAGACATGAGGCGCACCTCCTGGGTCCAGTACATGTCGCTGCGCTCGCGCAGCTCGGTGTCGCGCTGCGTCGTGTTCTTGATGATGCCGAGAGCACTCAGCTTGCTCTTTGCGATGTGCAGCGCTCGGTTGACATTCTCGATGCGCTCAGCGGGGCTCGGCAGCTGGATAAAGGCGCGGTTCGTAGCGGAGAGGTAGATGGCGTAGCCGAGCACGGCGTCAAAGACGGCCAGCGCCCAAAACCGCGTGGCGCGGGCGCTCCAGTAAAAGGGATCAATGTCGTCGAGGCGCAGCGCGCGCGAATTGGCCTGGTGGTTGTAGTTTGCGACGTACCAGACATCGGCCGAGGCCATGGAGCCGGCCGCGATGGTCGCCCAGCCGCGCCACTGGCGGCCGTAGCGGCCCGTCCACGAGGGGCTCGTGACGACGGCAACGGCGAAGAAGTTGGCGAGGTGCGTCCACAGCAGCGCGGGCGCGGCGTAGTAGAGGTAGCTCTTGGGCTCGTCCGAGTTGCAGAAAAGACAGTCGGCCAGGGCGGCCGGGCCATACTGCAGGTAGAGAAGGCGGCTCTCGAGATTGACAAACTTGCCGCGGAGGGCCTCGTCGGCGGCCGTAAGGGCGTCGCCGGGCCGCAACACGGCGAGGCGTCGAAATATGACGTCGGTCGGCGCCTGCAGTCGGGTCTCGGTGCGCTGAAAGATGTTCTCGGGGACAAAGGGCGGCAGCGTCTTGAGGACAAACGTGGCGACGAAGAGGGCGAGCAGCGCCAGGGCGTAGCGGATGGCGCGCGGCACAGGGCGCACCGAGATGCCGACAGACTTGGAGACGGTCTTGCTCGAGCGGTAGTACGAGATTGCTCGGGGGATGGCGACGGGACCAAAGAAGAAGAGGGCAGACTTGAGTCTAGTAATGTGTTGTTAGCTGGCGATGCACGGCCGTGTGGACGATCGTTGGAGGACGGCCGACGTACATTCCCCAAGGAATGGCCATGATGGGCAAACTGGCGCGTCAACTGCGCGCAGTTTATTGCTTCGAGGTTATTGGGCAATCTTGAACTCGAGTGTGCCGTTTCTCTTGTTTTTGCAAACCGTGACTCGTAGAAGAGAAAAAGTACACTGGCAAGGCTGAAGAGTGAAGTCGCCAAGTTGACCAGGTGGCGTTAGCGCCAGGTACAATGCCAGCCAACACCCCCCACAACCATGTATCACAAAGGGAATAAGGCGGGTAATATTCCATCTCATTTTCTAAAAGTTTATATACGTAAGAATCACTCTCTTTGAAAGAAAGTATGACGGATGAAAAAATCATGAAGAATCAAAATTAATCACATCAAATCCATTCTACCTATCAGTAGGAGGTGATGAAGCAAAAGGTACTTGCTTGATGACTACGTGGCGAGATACATACGAATTACGGACTAGTTGATTGGGTTTGTGAAACTCGTGCACAAAAGAAACTACGGTATGAGGGGAGAGGAAAGTAAAAGTAGCTAGTACAAAACTACCCAAAACAAGAAGAAAGGTTTCTCACGTTTGGCTGATCAATTGCGATTGCGCCTCCTCCCCATATAAGCCTCCCTTGCTGTACCTGGAATTTCCTAGGTAGCTCAAAAGAGGGGTGTTAGAAGCAAGACAGCCTGCCAAAAAGTACCTGAAACGGTGCTGTATCCGAGTAAACCGTCTACATGGCAGAGGGCGCAGAGAGCCAACTCGAAAAATGCTCTCTTTGGCCTTTAAGTAAACTCTTCACGCAAGCGGTCTGCCTAGTTGGCTTATTAGGCTCTTTATTGACGCTGAATTTCCAGCGCAAGTCACAGGCGACTTCACATTCGGCTAGTGGCAGCTCTAGGTAGTTAATAACTAGGTACCTAGCAAACTGTCATGATCTCCATGTTCTATCAAGGCTGGGGATCTCTACGCGCACGGCCCGTCTGAGCAACAAAAAGGGGAAATGAGACTAAAAAGAATATCGAAGGTGTCAGGTTCCTCCTCGCCAATTATCATTTATTTTAAGCTTTCTCCTGCTGAAATCTGATATGATCAAGTTGGCGACCAGACGAAATTTGGGGTCGGTCCACTGATGTGTCTTGCATCACCGCCAATAGCGCAGAGCTGTCTCCCGAGACAGGCAAACGCTAGTCTCCTTGAACAAGCAACTACAACATCATGTGTGTCCGACACAGCACGGACGTCACGGCCATCATGCCATCCCCTTCCCCTTCCCAGTCGTGTCTTCCCACGTAGACAACTCTCTTTGTACATGAACAACTCACATCCCCAAAAGCAAGAATCCTCTCATCATTCATCATGGCGTCTGACTCCAAGCACTTCCTATCCGGCCGCAAGGTCATTGTGTGCGGCGCTGGCCTCGGCGGTCTGACGTTTGTGCTCTCCCTCTTGAAGTTTTGGGACGCCGCCGTCCCGGCACCCGAGGTTGTCATCGTCGACGCCGACGGCCGCGAGGAGAGCATCAACCGCGGGCTCTACGACCTACAGCTCAATGCGGACACGGAGGAATCCGCCCTCGTCGGCCTCGGCGATCTCGGTCTCTACGACGCCGTGGTGGCCCAGGCCGTGACGCGCAACAACCCAGATTCCACCATGCACGTATGGGACAAGTCGTGGAAGTCGCTCATGACCATCAAACCCAAGGTCATGGAGGGCTTCTCTACGGGAGGCGTCCGCATCCGCCGCACGGCCCTCCTTGCCCTCTTAATCGAGGCCGTTGAGGCGCGCACCAAGATCACATGGAGGACTTCTGTCCAGGATGCCAAGAGACTGCCCGACGGCACACTCCGAGTGTCGCTGCTGGACAAGAACACGGGCGCCGCCTCGCAGGAGGAGTGCGCGCTGCTCGTGGCCGCTGACGGCGACGACAGCACCCTCCGCAAGATCTTTCGCCCCAAGGACGTCACCAAACTCACTGGTCACGTCGGCCTCGGCGGCCAGGTTGATTTTGGGGACAAGGCGAGCGTTCCCGCGCCGCTGACGAGCGACTTTGGCATCACCGTCGGCGGCGACGGCGTCGCCTCCGCCGTGGTGCAGCTCAACAACGACGGCAAGCTGCTGTGGTCCATCTTCAAGGAGGAGAAGACGCCGCGCGCCGCCTACGACAACACCGACGCCGCGGCCTTCAAGGCGCTCCTGGACGAGGCGCGCACGTCGTCCAAGAGCATCGCGGAGCCGCTGCCGTCGCTCATCGGCAAGACCAAGCAGGAGACGAGCTTTGCGCGGGCGGTGCGCGAGCGCGACGCCTTTGGCCACGACGCGCCCGAGCTGCGCGGCATCATCTTCATCGGCGACGCCAACCGCCTCGTGAGCGTCTACATGAACAATGGCGGCGGGCTGGCCATCCGCGACGGCATCAGCCTCGCGCAGGAGCTCGTCGGGCAAAAGTCTCTCGAGGCGGCCACGGCGGCGTACGACAAGGCGGCGCTGGCGCGTAGCACCGCCTCCATCAAGTCGGGCCGGAAGACTATGGATACTGCGCATCTGAGCGGCTGGAAATGGAGCGTGGCGAAGACGGCCTTGTCGGCTGGTGGCTTCCTGACAGGGAAAAACTGATTTGTTTTCTACGACGGAAGTGCATCTTGCGCCGCATGGGCCTGAATTTATGAGATGTTGTGCAAAGTAGACCAATAATGCAAATAATTCTCATTAACTTGTTACCATGTTGCGTTTACACATTTCTAGGACCTGAAGTTTAGAACCTAGAGGTCACAATTTCCCCGTGACGGCCTATACCCCGACTAAATTCGGCAGCTCCTGTGATGCTCTCCTTGGCGATGATTCGCACACCGTTCTCGAACTCATTGCTGAGAGCATCCTCAAAGGACTTTGCATCATAAGCAGAATAGTAACAGTTTGTACGGTCAGCGTTCATGCAACTCTGGGGGAACGTCAGAAGCTGCTTCGCAATCTTTGTCGCCTCGGCCAAGGCCTGTCCCCTCGGAACGACACGGTTAGCCAGTCCCATCTGTAGTGCCTCGTGAGCTGCGACACCGCGACCAGTGAGAATCATATCCAGAGCCCTTCCTAACCCGATAATTGCTTGGAGGCGGACTGTTCCGCCATCGATCAAGGGTACACCAAACCTCCGACAAAAAACACCAAAAATAGCATCTTCTTCCGCGACTCGGATATCGCCAATGAGAGATAGCTCCAAGCCGCCAGCGACAGCGTATCCAGAGACTGCACTTATAATGGGCTTTTTAATCTGCATCCTGGATGGGCCAATAGGACCAATATTACGGCCATTAACATGATGCTGAGGATCAATGATGGGACCTTTGTACTCGGCTTTTGCATCGCCATACTTGGCGATCTCGTGAAGATCGAAACCCGAGCAAAAGGTGCCATGCGCGCCATAGAGGATGCAGACTTTCTGACTCGAGTCATTCTCAAATTCAAGCAAAGCGTCCGTCAATGCTTTGGCAGTGGGTCCATCGATGGCGTTGCGTCGGTGTGATCGATTGATAGTGATGGTGGTAATGCCATCCGCGGTCTTGTCAACGAGGGTGGTTTGTGGCTCATTGCTGGTCATGATGCAGGGCGTTTCGTTTCAAAAGAAATAACGATTGAAATCTACATAAAAATTAAAGCTCATCCAAGGAGGCAACATGGTATTTATTTATAAGATAAAAACGATTGACTGATGTATTACTAGAGCGAGCAACATTGGACTCATGTAAGTCGCCAACTATCGAGCTGTTAGCGCGCAGTCGGGTTCATCAGGGAATTATGGGCACGGTCCAGCCACAACCAGGGTATTTGTAGCCGTGCCCACCACTTGTTGTTGTGGCCGGCAAAGTGGGGGACAAAACAACCTGCCGCTGTTATTCCCAGCTGGGCCATCAAAAAGCGGCGGGCAGTTGTTCAGCACAAGATCAACATGCCGTGCCCACTAGAAGCCGCTTTGCATCAAGCCTCGTCGAATGTCCGTCCTACATGTTAGGATGCAAAAATATTATACGTATTTATGAAAACGTTTCATCTCCCGACCTATTCTCTCACACTCGTTCTCGTCCTACGTCATTGAAAGTATATGAAAGCCATTAAAGCACCCATGTGCCAGTGTACCAGGGAAGCCGTTCCCACCTTGATAGGTCTCGGCGGCATGTTACAAGTAACGTTATATAGTACAAAGTCAAGCTATAAAATTGTACGTTTAAGCAGTGTTTAAAACGGCTGACAAATTTTAATATTCAAATGCAAACCCAGCCTTTCTAGAGCCATGCATGTCAAATCTCATATGTAGGACCAAGCATTAGTGTCGCCTCAGTGAGTACCGTTACGCCGCTTCCAGCCTCTTCGTGTCTTTGCTAATCTGTGTATTCTCAAGACTTTTACTCTAACAATTATGCTGTTGCAGCAAATTAAATCACGAAATCCTAGCAGTGATTCTGCCGGGCCACGTCTGGTCAGATTTACGAATTGCAGACTTTTGCGTAAAAATACACTCGAGCGCGCAGATCTTTGGTTCAACACAGACTGGGGAAGAATTATCGCTGAACCGTTAGGTTTCTACAGTCGAAAATCTCCACAAGTGAAAGTAATTGACCTGAATAATTCCATCGTTTCCCCGGGGTGGATAGATTGTCAGCTCAATGGTGCATTTGGCCTCAACTTTTCTGAAGTAGCCCAAGATATGACTGATTACACGAAGCGGCTTGGAGAAGTCAACCACAGGCTGCTTCAGACAGGCGTAACATCATACCTTCCTACCATTACTAGCCAGAAACCGGCTGTGTACAAAACGGTTAGCCAAATAAAAAAGTCCTCAAAATTACAATAGTATACTAAAGAAGAAATAGGTTCTCCCACTCCACAAACCGCAAGGTGTGTTGCGTCTTGCCGAGCTGGGCGCCGAGTCACTCGGCGCACATTGTGAAGGGCCTTTCTTGAACACACTGAAGAATGGGGCACATAATGTGGACGTGTTGATTGAAGCACAAAGTTTCACAGACATCGAAGCATGTTATGGCAAAGAGAATCTTGTCTTTGACAGAAGGAATCGGGCCGCGGCCATCAAAATGATCACGGCAGCTCCAGAGCTCGGTCGGATGACTTCTTTAATTCCTGAGCTAGCTTCACAGAAAATTGTTTTCTCCATAGGCCACACTGACGCCAGTTATGAACAAGCTGCCACAGCCATCAGGCATGGCGCTTCCATGGTCACACACCTCTTCAATGCAATGAGGCCTCTGCATCACCGAAACCCAGGCGTTCTGGGCGTGTTGGGACATGGTCATGATTCAGCTCAGCCATTTTTTGGCGTCGTCGCTGATGGTATCCATGTACATCCCGCGACAGTGAATTTGGTATTTAAAGCGAATATGCAGCGAATGATCCTAGTCACAGATGGTATGCATCTGCTAGGCTCGCCAGATGGTGTATATCAGTGGATGAATGGCGGTTCATTATCTACCATCAAGAAACTGGGTTACAAACTCACTCTTGAAGGCTCAGACACAATTGCCGGAAGGTGAGACATTCAATCCAACCAGCGAAAAAATCTGGTTGAACTCAACAGGTGATTTGTTGTGTGCTAACTTTTGGTTCCTACAAGCTGTGTCACTCTTCTTGAAAGTGTCAACAACTTGATTAAATGGTCCGGTGCCAGCATTCCCACTGTTTTATCGACAGTCACAGCTGCTCCTGCTTATATGCTGGGACTGCGCGGGGTCAAGGGCACGCTCGACATTGGAGCCGATGCCGATTTTCTCATCCTTTCAGAGGTAGAGACTATGGAAGGCGGGGCAATTGTAATAGATGAAGTGTGGAAGTTTGGTAAACGAATGTACCAAAACAGTCAATCATCTAATCAGCATATTTACATCTCTAACTAGTCCAATCTACCTTACTTTTATTTAGGCTTTAGGCTATATAAGCTATATAGCGTACATAGCTTTCTTCTATCCTCAATACCTTAGATATTGAGTTAATTAGCCCCAACGACACCCCCCCTCCCCCCTGAACGAATATATTTAGTGAAACCTATTAATTGCTTTGGCACTTATGAAAGCGCATGTCGCTTGATTAGTCATTCGGCGCACCAGGCCGGCGGGCAGGTTGGCAGGCTACTAGTCAACTGTTCAGTCGCCGTTTGCTGATAACAAAGTTGTAGGCAAATACGTCACTCCCCAGACAAACAGTACGCTCCTCACTCCTGCATCACACAGCATACGGTACATTAGTAGCAAGACGCAAACATTACGGTCTCTCCGCCATCACAAAACAGCGCTGTACCATTTGTCTACGTCAATCTGGGCCTGACTGCCAGATGATAGACCCCATGGATCAACAGCAGGCCAAGCGAATACGCTTGGCTTGTCTGAATTGCAGGTGCTTCGCTCTATTGCTCTTTCTTTCAGCGTGTTTACTACTTGAAGCTAATATTAGTAGACGAAAAAAGGCACGATGTCCTGGTGAGCGGCCAGTCTGTAGCTTTTGCTCCAGATTAAGTCAAGATTGTCGCTATGATGACGAGGCTCTATTCAACAATGACGCGGTTTTCGACGTTCCTTCGTCTATGCCTAATATCCCTGTAAGGCCATATGATATTCTTTATCTACTGTCACTGTCAAGTTCCGCGCCCGCTAATCTCGGCGCTAATCTTGGCAGGATTCTCTCATGGCTGACAACTTGATCAGCCCCGAGCCGCAGCCAAGTGTGCTCCATGACCAAGAAGAGTACGTGTGGTGTGCCAACAAAAGTCTTTATATACCAAGCAGCTAATTTAGCGCAGTTCTTTTTCCTCCCTTTTAAACCCGTCACCTTCTCTTTCGCGAGATACTCCAGGAATTCTCGACATTCAATACCCGTTCACACCATCCTTCGGACCAGCATCAGTCACATTTGACCGCATCCCCAGCGGAGAGATTGTGCAGTCTTTGATTGACACATATTTTCAATCCTGTCACTGTCAGCCATATTGCTATTTTCAAGAGTCTAGTTTCAGGCGTAGGCTCTCCGGCAATACCATACCCGAGTGGCTATTGTTCAGTGTTCTTGCCAGCGCTGTCATTTTTTCGGACAATTCCTTTTTTCAAGACAGGCAGGCCGAAGCTGTCAATTGTTACGCATCATGTGCATGGAAAAAGATAAATGCTCGGATCTTCGAAGAAGATGAATTTGTGACTGTGCAGGTCGTACAAGCTATTAGCATGCTAGCAGTCATTGACTTCGCCGGTAAGTCCTAACCGTGTCGTCTGACCACGTCCAAGCACTGTTTCCTGTTTCTGACCGCGCTTTCATATAATTAGCCGGCAGCTATACACAAGCTTGGGTCAAGATTGGCCTCTCAATTCGATTGGCACAGGCCCTGGACTTATTATCTGAGCCTAATCCGTCCCTTCTTTGGTGGGCCAAGGAAGAACGTCGCCGCACGTTTTGGTCTGTCTATCTCCTCGATCGAATCGTGACCAGCAGCCCAGGCCGTTCGCCGTCGATTCTTGATGCTGATTGCATGCTGAGTCTCCCCGTGGACCAGGCCACACTCGCACCTGGCATGGCCGGGGCGGAGCGAATCACCGTGATGCGCTTACTACAGCACCCACGGGAACTCGGCAAGGTCGGCTACTCGGGGTTCCTTTGCCTATTGGCTTCTACACTCGGTCGAGTTCAAAGATACTGCCTGCGCCGGTCCGTATCAGAAGAGTCGCCACTCCCGTGGGATTCACAAAGTGAATTTGCTTCCATATACAGCGTTCTTCTTACCTGCGAAGCCTACTCACCGACCGCCATCGCAGATTTCGAGGCCGTGCTAGAGGCGGAGAGCTTGAAAATGGCTGGAGAGCTTAATCACAACTCTATGCTCGGTATCTTTTGTTTCTCTCACGCTCTCTATTTTCTCTCCAACTGCTTGCTCCAGCATCCTTTCTTGATACGCCATCGGCTAAAATCCGCCAACTCTCCCATTCCACCAAGCTTCCTTCGAACTATTTTGCCAGCCTGTCGTGAGAGCGCATCAAGGCTGACTGGCTTACTTCAAAGCCTGCAAAAACGACGCTTATGCTTGGCGAGTTCCTTGGGCTACTGCGCTCTTATCGCAGGCGCTGTGCATCGAATCTTCGAGCATGATCAAGATTTATCAATCAGAGAATCTTCACAGCGTCTCTATAAATCGACTTTGGATTTTCTTTTAAATGCTCCAGTCCGTTGGCAGCACTTTCCGCGTCTGGTAAGATTCTTTCTTGGCATGATCTCCCCACCTCGTCAAGTGTTAACCATCACTATTTTAGGCACGAGCGCTTCAGGAGTTCAATCCCGATCCTGCGGCCACGTCGTCAATGATCAGTCCTTTTGTACTTACCAATTTGCCGGATCATCCCGATACAGATACAATGTGGAAGTTGCTCGACTATGGCAAAGCATCGCAGAACGTGACCGAGCTTGCGTCAACGAGTGGTCAGGGCCTATCATTCACCATTTAAGCGATCAGTGGGGTCAATAGTGAATGATTTGATGAATATACTTTATTGTCGGCTACACTATATAGTAAACTATAGTGATATAACGGGAGAAGAAAGTCGCTCAAATGAGGGTAAAAGACGTTGGAACGTGGCTGTCAAGGGGAATAACCAACGAAGCTGCACGTTGTAGATGCCTATAGAGTCCTTTCACGGCCAGATCGGAGATGTATAAAATCCCAGCTTCACAAGAAGGATTGAGTCTTATAGTTCAACGGTCAGGCCGTCGAGAGCACGACCAAATTTTCGTGAGCAGGGTATTAATAGAGGGGGGATGTCGGGACGGTCATCAAAAGCTCATATCCAGCCAGCCGTGCGCAGAATTTCGAGCGCCACCTCCTTGACCTCTCTCTGGTCCGTCGGCACACGCCTCGCCCACCCTCCGACCTGGCTCTCTAGAACGCCTGCCATGCGCCGGCTGCTTGCGAGCAGCTGCGACAGCTCCGAGCCGACCTCGCGCTGCTTGAGTCTCCTCTCCGCTAGGGCGTCCGGGACCTGCAGTATAAAGGCTCTGGTGGTGACGGACGCCGGGGGCATCATGCGACCGTCCTTGCCACCGAGCCGCGGCGGCGGCGACGCCCCCGTCTCCTTGCTGCTGCTGCTGCTGCTGCCGCTGCCTCCGCCGGGATACGACGACGCCTGCTGCTGTTGCTGCTGCTGCTGCTGCTTGGGCGGCGACGGCGGCGTCTGGAAATGCAGCGTGGGAATCGAGGCGGTGACGCGGCGCAGCGTCCGTGCGATGCGCTCCGTCTCGAGCACGGCGGCGGTGCCCGAGATGATGAGGCGGTCGACGCCGCGCAGGTGGTAGTAGTTGGACCACAGCGCGGCCAGGTTGGCCAGGAGCATGTCGGCGCCTTCGTCGGCGGGGAACATGGCGTCGAGGTTGTCGCAGTCAATGTGTGCGTGGCGCATCTCGAGGCGCTTGAGCTGCTCCGACATTTCGTTGGCGGTGGACGACTTGCCCGAGCCTGCGCGGCCCGAGACGATGATAAGGCGGACTTCCATGGCAAGTTTTATATTCGAGTATCGCGTACGGAAATGCTTTTCTCTTTTTTTTTCTCGCCCTTTTTCCGGGATTCAAGACCAGGGCATGTAGCTTGCAGGATTGGCGTGATGGATATCCTCTTTTATATATGGATGCATGTTTGTTCGGGGGTACTGTAACAGGGCTCGAGATGATTTGCTGGAGTGAGGCGTGCTTATTACATGGCCCTCGTGACTCATATTCGTCTTTGGTGCACAAGTTCCTTTTCCCGCGAAATTTTTATGATGAAAATGTTGGGCGAGGCAAAGTCTGACAATTCACGGCGTGAATTCATCCAGCCCCCCCTCTCGTCGTCCCGAAGATCCGAGCCGTGTTTAGCGTTGCACGTTGCGGTATCGAGGGGTCGGATGCGAGCTAACCACCGAATTAACCCCTCCAGGTCGGCGTCACCCTGCGGCGCGTTTCGCGTGTCCGGAGATGTGAGCCCCGATTCGGGTTATGCGTTAATGCATATTGCCCGAAGTCCTATGACGTCGGTGTCAGCTGCTGCTCCGGGTCTTTTATGTTTCTATTTCCGGGCATTCTCTTATCAATCAAAGTTGCAACAACTTGACCATATAATGAGCCTATCTAGTGAGCCCTGCATGACGACGGTGCCAATCTTGCCGTGGCTGGCCGGACATGCACTTATGCGAGTTTGCGCCGCGATAGCTGACAAGATCCACACTAGCCAGACATGAAGCTTTTTTTTCCCTCCCAGTGCTGTTCAAACCCTTCAGCTTTCAAACAAACAGCCAGCTTCAATTCTGCTTTTTTTCTTCTTTTGCCAAATCTTTACTGGTCTGCCAGACTCTACAACCGAGCTTAGATGCTTTCAATACGAATACCTTTCTATCCGTCTCCGCCGCCTCTCTACCCCGTGACGCGCTCAATTTTCCAACATGGCACCTTCGAAGCTTTGGCGATCTTTTCCCGTGGTTGTCAGAGTCAATAGGCTTGCCTAGATCGACCCCCAATACCCTGCCAAGGGTTATTCTCTATCGTGTTACAAAGTCCCATCTTTCCAATGATGATCTTTGCGTCAAATTAAGGGAGATACATATCATACAGCAGCATCGTAGTCTTGATTCTTTCTACCCCCCCCCCCCCTTCCTCGTAGTCATTCTCGTACATTATATTCCAGGTAATAACCTGCGTCAAGGTATCTCTGCTCTCAGTAGCTCACGCCTTTTTCTTCGTCTCCTCACTGCTAGTCGTCTCGCGCACCTTCTCGTTGGCCGCCTTGAACGGCGCTTCCTTTGTCTTGCTGGGCACCGCCGCTGCTCTCGAGGAAAAGAAGAGCTGAATCAGGCCGCGGAGCATGTCACTCACGAGTACAATGACCGTCGTGCAGGCCAGCTGCCATGAGGCGATGCTGACGCTGCCCATAGGTCCGCGCGGGAAGGAGATGATCCATTCTGCGTAGTAGGGAAACCAGCCGTGCGGCAGCCAGAGCATGGGTTCTTTGGCGTACCAGAAAGGCAGGGCGTATTGCGGTGCTCGGGTGACGAGGAATCGGACGGCGCTGAGGTACTTGTCGAAGCCAGCACGCGAGGCTTCCAAGCCCTTCTCTGCAGAGTGGTTTAGTATGTTGTATTCGTGGCCCATCGTTGGCTGAGTCAGAGGCACGATGGCCCGTAGTCATCTCCCGACGTACTTTGTTTCTCGAGCTGATCCAGAAGCTTGTCATGCTGGCGACGAATCTTGGCCCATTTCGCAAAATCGTCCTGACTGCTGGTAGCGTTGAGTTCGCGGCGGACTTTGAGGTATTCGGCCTGCGTCTTGCGCTGCTCAGCAGCAGTCTTGGACGTCGGAACGGGGAGGTAGTTGATGGCTGTCCAGATCTGCCATTTTCCCTCTTGTCAGCATTTGATTTCGTCCCAGCTGTCGTTTCGTTTGTAGCATGCGAGTGGTGGAACCTACCAGATCATTGAGGACGGTGGCGCCCACGAGGTTAATGACATGGACAACCGCTTCCACAACGAAGATGACGACCAGTAGAGACGGCATCTTTTCGTTGCACTGTCTCGTACAGGCGTAGAGCAACAAGTTGCGGATTGGGTAGCTCTGAGAGGCTTTCGCTTGCGGAATCGGAGGTCAATGGTCACTGGTCACGCACTGCAAAGTGGCCACCAAGCTGTCGTCGCCCGCACACCTCCGACTAGCATAACCCCGACACTGTGCATGCCAGTCCCACTCACAAACCACGACCTGGTCAATCGGTTTACCCTACAGACAATTATTCGAGATTTGGGCCTCGACTTTATGGCTCACCAATGGGCCATACTTATTGCTTGAGAAGATGTCAAGAGCTCTCGATCCTAAAATCAAGAATTTGTTGAAACATGGAGATCATGAGCCCGTTTATCGATGTATAGCCCAGGTGCTGGCCTTGCGTGAAGAGGAGCTGCTCGACATTGAGATACTCGGTCCAAGTCACATCCTTTCGCCAGCAGTATACGTTCTCCACGAGGAAAATGCCGTGGCGATCCCGAAAGTCAACATATTGCGGGCCTTCTTACCGGCATACAAAATATTTCAAGGCCACTTGAATGGCCAACATATCACAGCAGAAGAGGTTTTGCAAGCTACGTCTGTCATTCTGCTATTGGACCCGGAGCACATGACAGCTGCCAATGCTCGGAAACGACATGTACGACGTATAAAAGCGCAAAATCCGGACCAAATAGAATCTGTTCTAGATACAGAGCTCTATTTCATAGAAAGTCTACTAACCAGCCGTCTGCATCGGCATACAAAGTCGCCGACGCTCTGGGGGCACAGGCAATGGCTTCAGGAGCAATGCATCGCCAGGCCGAGGCCGATGGACAACCTCTCCACTGCCATGGAGAAGCTCATCTTCGTATCTGCGGAGAGGCATCCGCGTAACTACTACGCATGGTGCCACGCACGATATTTCCTCGGTCGCAAAGGTCCAGCTCATGATGCCACCGACAGAGCCGAGCACGGACTGCAAGCGCAACAAAACACCGTCACGATGGACATATTGACGGAGATGGTCAAGAAGTGGTGTTTTGCCCATCCGAGTGACACTTCCGGGTGGTCGTTTCTCACGATGCTCGTCGAGCAGCGCCCGCAGGCGGTGGCATCCTCGCTCTTCTCCGAGACTCTCCGCCTCGCAGAGGCCTTTTCGTGGAGAGGCGAGTCGGTGTGGTATTTCTTGCGCAACATGCTGCGGAGGGACTGGGTAGAGCACAGTCATAGAGAGAATTTCGAACGGGTGCTCAAGCTGGTGCATGGAAAGGCGACCGAGCCAGGGGAGTTGGACAGGCAGGTCCTGAGCCACATGCTGGAGTGGACGAAGCTGTACGCAGAATCGGGCTGTCGAGCAGCGGAAGCATAAGCACGGAGGAGGAGAGGAGGACAGGTCTCTGTTCTCGTAGGGACCGCAGTGCTACGGAAGTGCAAATTCTCAAATGAATAGCCCGATCCACGAGAATCAGACGAAGATGCAAACAAAGACTTACAACGGCGGCGCGACCGGCGACCATCCGATACTGTGGTCTTTCAACGCTCACCCCAGAAACCGATAGTAGAAATACAAGATTGACTGATTGCTCATGCGGACGAATCGAGTAATAGTTAGCGGCGGCAATTTGTCTCGTGGCTAGCACAGCATTCCTGCAGCAGCATGTCTAGGCAACGGTCGACGGGAATCGTCACCAACATTCCTCTGCTTGGCTGCAATGTCTATGTCTGGAGTGCCAGAAACACAGTGGGATGCCGTGCGATATAAGTGCGAGAGAATATCAGAATATTCCCGGCTATATCGGAGGTTTATACGAGTCAAACGCTGCGCATTTTTGAAAACTTGCCCTTGCGTACAATGTATTATGGTCAATGGGTTGCTAGCCGATGCTGATGCCAGCAACCAAAAGTGAGCTCCGGCGCTAGCAAGGCCAACCATGCCTGCCAACTGCCAGGGCACGGAAATGAGACGACCACAGCCTTGAGATCGGCAGAGTCTTTTGGCAGCTGTTGGATGTTAATTGAGAACACGGGGGGCTCTTCGGCTATTGCTTTCATCTACGGATAGACGGAATTTTCGGGGAGCCAAGATCGGCGAACCAGACAATACTGGTAGTTTGTGCTGACAGGGGCCGTTTTAGCTTGGAAGAAGCAACAAACTAGGGGAAAAGTCGGACCAACCACAGGCTGTGAAGCTGTGGTTGGAAGGGTCTGAAACATGGTCGCTAGCTTGACTATCACACTATTTACCACTAAAAGCCCCTTTCAAAGAGACCATTGGGAGGGCTGTACCTAGGTTTTCTTGTCACGGATTTCTTGTCACATTCTGGATTGTAAATGCTAGAAATAGGTGGAGTTGCTGGCTGAGCTCTTGGCCGACATTACTGTGAAAAGGAGAACGTGGATCCATGCCACGCAACATAAGCTTTATTTACACGGTTGCGACTTGAACGACACGAGGCTTGGAGGGGCAAGGAGAAGGTGGTTACAGGTACGCACACAGCACGCTTTCGATGGAGTCGATCTCGTGTTGTAACTTGTCTGAGCGGCAACGAAGAAGAAGAAGAAGCTCTGGTCCCGCATGACCCCTTGAAAAGAGACGGGTCTACACTGGGGCTGGGCGAGTGAATAACGTTAAAATCCAGACACTGCATCGGACGAAGAAATCCACACAAGGGCACGAAGGGAGAGCAACCAATGTCCCTGTCTTCAGCTCTGCGCAACTTGGCGGACGCGTAATGGACGGGCTGTGCCACTTTATACGATACTTTGCCGCATGGAGAGCAAACTTTCGAGTTGACTGTCGTATGATGTGACGTGATTGCTATTGAAATTTGATAAATCTCATAATACTCTGTACTGGTTGGTGATAACTAGTAGCCCAAGACCATGCTAGCGAGGCATGTCTTACATGGGCGCGCGACGGCTAATAATGCAGACGCGGCATTGTGCGGCGAAAAAAGGTGCGGAGAAACGGTAAATACGGAGACACATTGTTTATTAGCGAGCTAAATAGTGGCTGTGTGCGCGAGAACGCGGCAAAGGTCTCCGTAACGAAACACTCGATGGATGGACAAGGAAAACATGCCATCAACCTTTTTGCCTTTTGCTTGGCTAGCGGGCTGCCCACAGCGGCCCACAGCGGCGTCGTCATTGCGGAGCTTTTGCTACGGACACGCAATTCTGCCCCAGACTGATCGATTTTGCCTGATGATTTGTTGGTACCAGTAGTTATGGACGAGAACGTGCAAACGAATTCTTTATTTTCCCAGAAAAGGGATATCGGTTTCGCGATGCCATCACTGGAGGTTTCGGTGGCGTCGCATGATTACGATTGACAGGTTGGATGGAGCTATTTCACATGTGCTGAATAGCGCCGAGCCTTGATCTGGCGTGCAGAATGGACCAGGCCTAGACCAGTCAATTGTCTCCAACGAGGCTTCTAAACAAGTCTGCGTGCACTGATGGGCGGAAGCACCGGGTGTTAACAAAAGGGCTGTCGTGTGTCTGTGCTACTGTGGCTTTGGCTGTCACTGGCAAGCGCCACGGGTATCTCGATTTGGCCTCGGACTGGTGGGCAATGGAGGGATGGGCGGAGACGAGATTATTAGTAATCTGGTACTTGATGGCTATCGTAAAGATGATGAATGTTCGAGGCGCTGCAGATGTCCGTTAATAATTGTATTCGGAGAGTATGCAAGTTGGACTCGTGTAATGAAGGAAGCAGCTCTGCAAACCATGGCTAGGGAGCAACGTGTGATGTGTGGCGCGCGTGGGGTTGTAGTGGTTGTGAGTCGTGTTGAAGGAGGATAAGGAGGGAAAGAGCGGGTTGTAGGATTGCATGAGTGACATTGGAGTAGCAATCTGTAATAAAGCTGCACCTGGCCAAAGGAGACGGAGCATGAAATGATAGATTGATGGACACTGCATGCTAAATTGGTCTCATTGAGGGCCATCTTTTTCTTGCATTTGTCGCGTGCAGAATCATGGTGCATGGTTATAATCAAGCGGTGATAAAATACGAGATGGGCCAGACATGTGTACAAATTAACCCCAAGCTGCCAGCTGCCATGCGAGGCTACCGTAACACTGGTGGTGGATGTACGTCTTCCCCCCCGCTCGGTAGCTCGAGGAGCTTCAGGGGTGACCATGGGGGCTGCCCTGGTTTTGTATAGCGACCAAGGCGCTGTAAGCTTTGACTTTTTGAGTCGGAGATGCCGCAGCTATGGCTAGTGTGCTGGAGCACCCCCTTCCAGGCACCAAACCTTGGCGCCAACACAGGAGTTCAACAGTGGCAATGCCCTGATTGCCCTGAATGCTCCACTGCTGAAGGGGTCTTTTTACCGCCCAAACTGCCCACGCTTTCTGTTGCCCACTGTAATAATCCACTGCAGCTCGCCGATCCCCCGGCGGCCGGCCAGTGACAGGCTTGCAGCCAACCACTGCCTTGCCAACCACTGCCCCAAGCTGCCAGCCACGCTTTGGCTGCCAAAAGCCAGCTTTTTTTTTTTTTTTTTTTTTGTTCCCCAATAAATCGGCTCGGCCTGGAGACCCATCCATCTGCCATCCGACAAGGCGCTCGTACCAACCCTGTCCACTCGTGGTCCTCTTTCTCTATCACGCTCTTGCTCACATCTCCATTGTCCTCTTTCCCCATCCTTTTCTTTCCCTCTCTTATCCTTATTCTTTTCCCTATCTTCATCATCCTCATCATCCGGCATTGTTTTCGATTTTCCCATTCTCGTTATCCTTGACCAATTCTGCCGCCCATCATCTCTCCCGCTCACGGGGCAACTATCACCTGGTTCTTGTCTGCTCCTTTCTTGTCCAACTGTATTTATTTTCATATTTTAATTTGTTTGATTTCTTCTTCGTCTTTACTGTTCTAACATCAACACTCACGACTTCCCGACAGAAGCGCTACTGTTTAATTTGTCGGTCTTCGACACTGTCCATATCCCTGCACGTTTATCCGGCTTTGACTCGACGCCTCGAGCTCGATTTCACTTTTTCACCCTTGTCACGCTTTTAGCCACGGCCTTTCGCTGCTACTTTCATACAGAAATGAAATCTCCCTCGACGCAGCTCGTTCGCGCTTAATCCCCCAGGTGCACGTTGGCACTATTGTGTCCGCCCGACTCGACCGATTCGCCCTCGATTCGCCCCTCCGAGCGCCCATTGTGTCGATCCAACCGCTTGTTTTTCGGCCATTTCTTCGACACTTGATTGTCCAATCGGTCAATCGCGCCCTGAGACTCTTAGCTTTCGAATTCTTTGTGTCAGAACGCGAGAGCAGACGAACCTTTCATTACGAACCACACCACCATGCAACTCGTCCTGTCGCTCATCTGCCTGGCACTATGGTCTAACTCAGCACACGCCTTCTACCCATACACGCCAGAATGGCGAGAATCTAGTCTCGAAAGCGAGACCAAGAGAGCTGCCTCGCTTGACGGCTCAGAGGGCCTCGCGTTTGAGATCCAGCAGCGACACGGCAGGGTACGTTTCTCATCTTCAACGATGCAGGTTTAAAGGCTAACGAACTCTCCAGCCCGACGCGTCACATGAGTTTGCACGCCTCATTGCCAAATACAACAATCGCGAAGCGCTGGTTCGCCGAAAAAACTCCTACGCAGTCACATCGGCCACAACACCTACCACGAGTGACGCCGCCGGTATCAACCAGGATGGAACCGACTACTCATACTTCATACAGGTCGGACTAGGTTCCAAAGGTACCAAAGCCTACATGCTAGTCGATACCGGAGCTGGCTCTAGCTGGGTCATGGGCACCGACTGCTCTAGCGAGGCATGCGCCAAGCACGATACGTTTGGCTCTGGCCAGTCCGACTCCCTTACCATCAGCGACAAGGACTTTTCTATAGCCTACGGATCCGGAAAGGTCAACGGCAAGCTCGCTACTGATACCATCTCGGTTGCCGGCATGACCATGAAATACCAATTCGGTCTTGCCTCTACCACCTCGAATGAGTTCAAGGACTTTGCCTTTGATGGTATTCTCGGCCTGTCCATGGGCAGCGGTGCTAGCGCCAACTTTCTCACCACCATGATCTCGTCCGGCGCTGTCAAGAGCGCCGTCTTTGGTGTCGCCCTGAGCCGTGCTGCTGACGGCGGTACATCAGGTGAAATCAAATTTGGTGGCACAAACTCGGCCAAGTACACAGGCGACATTTCATACACTCCTCTTGCCTCCAAGGAAGGGGACTGGACCATTAATCTCGATGACATGTCTTTCAATGGCGAGAAGGCCGGCGTTGGCGGCAAGTTTGCTTATATTGATACTGGCACAACCTACATTTTCGGCCCCTCCAGCATCACGGATAAGCTCCACGCCGTCATCACTGGCTCCAAAAAGCAGGGCGCGTACTACAGCGTTCCTTGCGACTCGACGACACCAATCATCGTCACCTTTTCCGGTGTTGATTACAAAATTCCTGCCAAGGATTGGATCGCACCAAAGAACAAAGACGGGACCTGTTTCAGCAACATCTATGGCCAGGAAGTTGTTAAGGACTCTTGGCTCCTGGGGGCCACCTTTCTCAAGAATGTGTATGCTGTCTTTGATAAGGATGGAAGCAGAATCGGTGAGAATCTCAACGCCAAATCTAAAAGAGACCTTCTAACGATCCACAGGATTTGCACGGACTGCCGGCTCAGATGGCTTGGACTCGTCTTCAACTTCCTCTGCTACGCCTTCAGGTTCATCGTCAGTGCTTTCATCATTGTCTTCATCATCGTCCTCTCTAGGCCCAACTTCTAACTCGGCGACACCCACTAGCAGTGCGTCGACCATGGCTACTAAGACTTCATCGGCGGGTCCTTCCGCTTCAGCTAGCAAGCCCGCCTTGGGTCTCACTGGTCAGGAAACCACGACTGATGGAGCCTCTGGCAGCTCAACATCGTCGGGAGTGGATGCTACCAAGACTGACGACAAGGGTAACGGGGCTACGTCTGGGTTGCACGCCCAAGGCGCGCATCTCGCCTCCATTCTCGGTGTCGCTGCTCTGTTGTTTATAATATAGATGATAATGTTCACGCAAGGCAAAATGGAAGACAAGAACATCGCCATTCCGGCTCTCAGGCGGAGTACGGTTGAATATAGGGCATATGTAGTGCCATGACATGAAAGGGTGGATTTCAAATCTTGAATACCTAGGTATAATGCAATGCAGGCAGACAGACCTGCGCCTGCAAATACACTCTTATCTCTGCATCTATAGGCCTTTTAATACACACATAATTGAGCGCCAGACTGCAGCCCACTGCTGCTGAAGGAAATTGCAAACCTCCCTTTTTGGATGCTACACTTTGCCGGAGAGATGAGGACAGTGAGTAATTCCACTTCAACATGGTATGATATGCAACCTCGGTGTCTCAGGATCTTGCGCTAGCAATATGCATCTCTGTGAGTGAAGCTGCAGGGTGCCAGGTGCCAAGCGCCAATTCAGGAGAGGTGGAACCCACGAGCGCTGCCGTGCCTCTGAGCCGCTTATAAGCCTTTTTTGGTGCCTCTACGTGCACCATCCAGCCACATCATCAACCTCTTTTGGAACGAACACAAATTTTGGCAGGAACCAAGTCCACGAAAGAATCTGTCGCTTATCCCGACGCTTCTTCATAATTCCTCAAAGTATATTCTGGAAAGCTGGACTATCCACACGCGGCCATTGTTCCCTCTTCGATAACCGTATTCTCCATTCCGCCACCTGTTTAATACCTCGGTATAAGCCATAAAATGACAGCGCCAGCGACGACACGACTACGATTACAATGATGCAGGACAAGCACGGAGGAGACCCCGGCGCCGGTGGCGATGATTGGAACGGCGGTGAGGACCGCCAGGGCTTGTTGGCGGGCGGCGACTACGGCCACGATGACGACAATGACAAGGAGGTGGCCTCGCTACCCAACGGCAGCGGCGGTGCGCCGCCGATCCGAACACCGGCACGCGTGCGCTTCAACGATATCCCCGAGGTGGTGCGTATGAGCACCGCATCCTCGCGACTATCCAGCGATAGCCTCGACAATGTCGACCACGCCGCGCGAGGGATGCTCGACCTCGAAGACCCGCTCCGCGATGACCACGACGACCACCGCATGCCGCTGCTGACGAGCCTCGAGGCGCCATCTGTCGCCCTCGCAAACGACCTCGACGACGAGAATGACGACGCCGGTGACGTGGTGGCGCGGCAGCTGCGCCGTCCCAAGTCGGGCTTGCAGTCCGCGTTCATGAACATGGCCAACTCCATCATCGGCGCCGGCATCATCGGGCAGCCGTACGCGATCCGCCAGGCGGGCCTGCTCGCGGGTACGCTGCTACTCGTCGGACTGACGGCGGTCGTTGACTGGACCATCTGCCTCATCGTCATCAACAGCAAGCTCAGCGGCACGAGCAGCTTTCAAGGCACCGTCGAGCACTGCTTCGGCCGTGCGGGGCTCATTGCCATTTCTCTCGCGCAGTGGGTGTTTGCGTTTGGCGGCATGGTAGCATTTGGTGTCATTGTCGGGGACACAATCCCGCACGTGCTGCTGGCGGTGTGGCCGGGCCTGCCCGACGTGCCGGTAATCGGGCTCCTGACGGATCGGAGGGTCGCGATTGCGGTATTTGTGATGGGCATCAGCTACCCGCTCACGCTGTACAGGGATATTTCGAAACTGGCCAAGGCGAGCACGTTCGCCTTGGTGGGCATGTTGGTGATTGTGGTCACGGTGCTGACGCAGGGCCTGCTGGTGCCGTCCGAGGCAAAGGGCGAGTTTAGCCTGCCGCTCCTAACACTGAACACGGGCATCTTCCAAGCCATTGGCGTGATTTCTTTTGGTAAGTTTACATCAAGCTTGTGCAGCGTGCGTTTTGCCCTTCTTCTGTTGCTAATATGGAGTCTAGCATTTGTCTGCCACCACAACTCCCTGCTCATCTATGGCTCGCTGCGCACACCCACCATTGACAACTTTTCCCGCGTAACGCACTACTCGACCGGCGTGTCCATGCTCGCGTGCCTGGTCATGGCCCTCGGTGGCTTCTTAGTCTTTGGTGACAAGACGCTCGGCAACGTCCTCAATAACTTTCCTTCAGACAACATCATGGTCAACGTCGCGCGGCTCTGCTTTGGCCTCAACATGTTGACGACGCTGCCCCTCGAGGCGTTTGTGTGCCGCGAGGTGATGCTGACGTACTGGTGGCCGGATGAGCCCTTCAACCTCCGCCGGCACCTAGTTCTCAGCACAGGGCTCGTCGCGTCGGCCACGTTTCTGAGCCTAGTGACGTGCGACCTCGGCGCCGTCTTTGAGCTGGTTGGCGCAACTAGCGCCGTCGCCATGGCGTACATCTTGCCGCCCATGTGCTACATGAAGCTTACGACGCGGAGCTGGCGCACGTACCTTGCGGGCACGATTGTCGTTTTTGGAGGGCTGGTCATGGCCATTTCCGTCATTCAGGCGGTGGAAAAGTTGATCAACAGTAAGCCAGACACCCTGTAATGGAACTCGACAAGTAGAAAGCTGACAAGTTGTAGACACGGACGGACCGGCGAAATGCCAATAGCACGAGCGTGTACGATTCTATGCCTCCTATTTAAATTTTGTATATATACTTGGGCGGTGGCATTACTTGGAGACTGAGGCTGGAAAAGGCATAGATGGGCATTTCATAGCTGCTCGAAACTTGTAAAAGATAAAACACACACACGAAGAGGAAGGGTGGCATGGACACCTCAGCGTTGTAGCGTTGTATAGATATGTGGCATACGTTGGGAGTTGATTCTTTATCATGTATTTCAGACAGGAACTCGACAGAATTTATCATACGAGCGCTCGAAGCATGATGTTCTAACTACTGCAAGGACATAGTGGTGGCCACACCTAGACAGAAAACACAGATACACAAAGAGATCTGACTGCAGATTAGTTCCCAATCACAATCATAAATGCCGTTTCTGATAAGCTCCTCCCTGGCGATACTATACCCCGCATCTATCACAAGGGGCCGCCACCTATTGAACGAATCGCAGCCACCGAAATACAAACATATTATCATCCCCCGTCCTTGAGGCCAATCAGAAGCGCTATTCCCAAAACAACATTACTTCCTCTCCGCCTCTTCCTTCTCTGCCCTCTCTTTGTGTACGGACATCCTTGTTTTTTTTTCCGTTCCGTTGCTTTGCTGCACAAGGAGGCCAGCGCGCGTCGGGAA
>JARJPL010000385.1:0-17419 GCA_030782805.1 Aschersonia sp. MBC 622 | reverse complement strand
AACAATGACGTTTATGACATACGAGAAGGCCAAACCACAGATTATCAGCTGCATTTCCTTGGTCGGCCAGAGGAGGAGCTTTGGTGGGCCAAGGAAACAATGTTAAGTCCTGAGCTTCTGTCAGCCATACGTTACCCCGAACCTCAACAGGAGCGGGCATATGGGCAAAAATAATCGCCTCTGGGAATTTCAACGCACTCGAGAGCGCAAAGAGCCGTGGTGACGTTATAGGGGTGGTTAGAATCATACTTATAGGTCATGTGTTTCAGACTAGTTCTCATGCTAATGAGAGAAGCGCTGGCCAGCAGTTCTGTATTAAGAGCCGTGGAGAAATTACAACTAAAACCTCAAGCTCCTAAAGCTAACCCTGGATGTTGGTAAGCTGCCGAAGATCCCTCCTCGGCACAGGCTGTGACATGCTGACCGGCAGCGGCCAAGTCACCGGCCTCTTTGCGGTACGACGCGGGCAACAGCGTCAAGAGCTGGCCGCGCTCGGCTTGGGGCGCGACGGCGTGTTGCTCGAGGAGTCGGATGCAGAATGCCTGTTCGCAAATGCGTCAGCTTGAACGCGTCGTAACGCAGAGCGTGGTGCAGAATACCGAGCTCTTCACGGTCGGTATCTTGCCCGTGCATGTGGTCGGTCATCGTGGTAAGCACATGCAGTCGTACGTGGCTGACGAAATTTGCCATGATTGGTGTGGCCTCGGGCGTTGCGGTGGGCTGCGCGTTGTGGCATGGTTTATTGGATGGCCGAGAGAACTGAACTGCATCTTGCTGCAGGCATCGCAGAGTAACCAGCCACCTCATCCCATGTTGTCCTGCTACTGTCCTTGTTCCAGTCAGTGAGGGTCAAGCTCTGCTGCCGTCTGTTTCGCGTCCGCGGAGCTTGGTCCATCCACAGAACGAGAAAAGCTCTTTTAGCAGAGTGTTATGGAAGCAATCAGACGCTGCTATGATGTGGTTGATTGATACGTTCAGGCGGTTTCCAGAGTGCTGCCAAAGCGCCGGCGGCGCTGCCTAACGAGGTGCTCACGGCCGTAGCGGCGCGGCTTAGCGACGAGCACGAGGATGTGCAATAGGCCGCCGTCGAGGCCCTAGACGGGCGGGCGTCGCTTCCTGGCCGGCTAGCAAGTTTGTGAGCTCTTTTCATAGTCATAATCAATTATAAAACGGCCTGCTCCTGCTTCTTTCCCGCCTGCTAATGACAAGCAAACCGCGAACTACGTTAACAAAATGGCTTGTGCCCAAAGTTGCGAGGACGATATGTGTGACCATGCCATGCGGTTTGTCCTCTTCCCATGATGTCCGGTCCAGCAACTAACGCAATCAGTTTCAACCAAAGTTTCCACGATTCGCAGCACCTGTGGAGCTGGACGGAGAAGGGAGGTGCCTGTCCACAGACGTGCCAGCTCGAACGCGTCACGATGGATGGCGTGGTGCAAAATACCGAGCAAATCACGGTCGCCATTTTGCCAATGCGTGTGGTCAGGAATTCTTGTCAAGGCAAGAGTTGCCTCCAGCCCGTCCGCCAAGATCATAGAGTGACATACGTCGCGGATAACTGCAGCTGCCTTGTCATTGCTGAAGACAAAAGGTATACAAGTAATGATTGGACGACGTGCGTGTTGCAGGCTTGGGGTGGGCTGCGCTTTGTGGCATGGCGTTATTGGATGGCCGAACTGCATCCTGCTGCATGGCACTGTAGACTAACTAGCCACCTCATCCTGGCGTTCTTGCTCCAGTGGGTAAGGGTCGGGCTCTGCTGCCTTCCTGTTTCGCGTCCGCTGGGAGCTTCGAGCAGGGCGCTGTGGAAGCAATCAGCTGCTACTGTGGTTGTGGTGGTTCATTCGCTAGTAGGACTTCCGTAGTGCTGCCGACGCGCTGTGGCGCACAAGAAATGTTTCACCTGGCGCGTATGCATCCTGCAGTGGTGTGCAGTACGACAATGGTCGATTCCGCCGCTACCCGCACCTGAACGACTTCTGAGCGAATCGGCCCTGGCCATTCTATGGCGGTTGAGCTGTTGCAACTGCATTCGTTCAGGAACAAAAGCCCGTGACATCCCTCTCGTAACCGTCCGCCATACATTATTGGGCACTTTTTTCGTCTGCCAAGTTTACCCAGGCAGTTACATGCTAAGGCTACTCTCATACTCTTTTTGCCACTTATAGTCGGTTTTTTGTGCTCGGCTCTCAAAATCGCCATGGAGTGGAGATGGATGACTGGTTGGTGGTGGGCTGGCTTGGCCATAGTAACGCTCCTCCTTGCGAGGTCCTTGCATCACATCATCGGCAAGATTTGTCGACCCCGCCTCGAACTACGCTCTGGGACACTGCGAAATCTTACCCCCACGCTAAAAGATGCCAAATTTGAGTCCGTTGAAACTGCTCGCTCGACCCGAACGCGTTACTGACTTTGATGCAGGATCATCGCCGTCCCTGGGCTTGGTGCACATCCGCATCACACATGGGAGGCTCGGAAAACCCCCGGACCCAGTGCCGCCGGATACCAAACTGCAGAGTCTGCAAAGGTCCACCTGCTTAAAGACCTCCTTGCACGCGACTTCCCTGACGCCAGGATCTGGAATTTTGCGCATGACTCCAACTGGCTGATTGACGCCCCTGCCAAGACCACCGCGGAGATTGGTAGATGCCTGCTCATGGAGATCAAGACCAAGCGATCAGTAAGGATTACAACGCCTATGGCCGCGCATTGCTAACGCTTCTAGCAGCACCTCCCCATTATATTCATTGGCCATAGTCTAGGTGGTATAATCATCAAGCAGGTATAGTGGTATGCCTAAATGGTTAAACCTTGTATCCTCTAATCTATATAAGGCTCTGTGCAGCAGTGGCTCTGAAGATATCGTTGATGATACATCAGGTATCCTATTTCTCGGAACCCCTCATCAAGGCTCGTCAGTCTCCGTTGCCGGCGCTATGCTTGCCTGGATGACCGGTTTCCTTGGATCGGACACGACACTACTTCTGTCGCTGAAAAGTAACGATCAACAGCTTAGCGCTCTTACGGCAACGTTTAAGCAGTGTATAGCCTCTTTAAACGAACGTCGACAGAAGAATATTCGGATCACGTCATTCTACGAGACAAAGAAAACCTATCTTCTCGGCGTATCGCTAGGCGTCGTAAGCAGGAGCACTTCCTTGCCAGAAGCCGTCTAACCTTCTGCAGGTCGTTTCACAGGACTCTGTCGTAATCCATGACGATGCCAAGCAGAGCCACAGCATCGAAACGGATCATTCCGGTCTCAACAAATGCGGCGGGCCGACCGATCCGCTCTACGCGAAGCTGACGAATGCGATACGATACCTGAAAGCTCCGTCGCCGCTCGAGCAGGCCGACACGTGGATACGCGACAAACACTATACAGCAGACAGGCTGAAAATTACACGCCTATCGGGCGAGCTGCTGTCTATGGATCAGTGCTATATCAACCTCGCCATCGTAGAGTCATCTGGCCTAGATGCAGGTCGCTCCAAAAAGAAAACGGAGACGCCGGGGTCCCCGTTCTCCATCCTTGATCGACAGAAGGTTACGCCACCCGACAAGACAGTCCAAGTCGAGTTATCGGAAATATTCAGCAAGCGTAAGGGAATGAATGGCCTGCCAATTACTCCGCGAAGAATCTTAATTCGTGGGCGTGCAGGAGTTGGCAAGACTACCTTGTGCAAAAAGATTGTCTATGAATTTAGCAAAGGCACATGGGGCAAATGGAACGAGTTGTTTGACCGGGTGCTCTGGGTGCCTCTTCGAAATCTGAAGCTGCCAGAAAGACGTAAAAAGGCCAAGTATACTTTTGAACATTTATTCAGTCATGAGTTCTTGCTGCCAACCAATGGACAGAACCTCGCCGTAGCGTTGTCGTATACATTGGATACCACGAACAAGACTCTATTTCTCCTCGATGGCTTGGACGAAGTATCTCAGGACCTGACGGGCAATGGCAGTATGGCCTGCTTTCTTAGCGAGCTTTTAAACCAGCCTAACGTCATTATCACGTCCCGGCCATCCGGCAAGCCTCCGCAGAACCTGCATCTCGAATTGGAAACAGTTGGTTTCGACCCCGACCAGGTGAACGAGTATATCGAAAAATCGTTTACTAACCGGAGGACGGCCAAAGTCGATCACAACAAAGTCGGCAACTTGCGTTCGTTCCTACAAGAGCATTGGCTCATCCAAGGCCTTGCACGCATCCCAATCCAACTAGATGCCCTCTGTTACACCTGGGATGACCTGAAACTGGACGCCATGCTAAACACCATGACGGACATGTACGAAGAAATCGGGCTGAAGTTGTGGAGGAAGGATATACTGCGATTAGAGAAGAGACACGAGTATAAAGAGCTAACAGAGGAACATTTAGCAACGGCTGGCAGGAGGATCATTGAAGGATTTGTCGAGGATGAGTTGACATTCATTGAGAGCCTTGCGTTCACTGGGCTGTACAACGATGTCGTCGAGTTCACATCGAATGACCTAAACAGCATATCGGACCAGTTCTCGCCAAACCTCCTACCTGATAAAACTTTACCATCAATCTCTTTCCTGCGGACCTCAGACCCGTCATCGGAATATCGCTACCAAAATTATCACTTTATACATTTGACATTTCAAGAATACTTTGCGGCACGGTATTTTACGCGGCGGTGGAAGGACCAAAATGCACAGCTCCAGCTTCTTACATTCAATAGTAGGAACATGGAGATTATAGCAAGTTCCCCTGCTGCATTCCTTCAGAAGCATAAATACACAGCACGCTATGATATCTTCTGGCGATTTGTGGCTGGCTTGCTTGATAGGGACGGCCAAGGGCCAGAATTTATCAAAACGCTCGAGGAGGAACCACTTGACCTTCTGGGTCCTACACACCAGCGTCTGGTTATGCACTGCCTAAGCGAAACAAATCTATCGACCAACCGGCCAATATGGGAGGTCTTAACCCAAGAACTGGCCCGGTGGCTGCTGTTTGAATGCAAATTTAACAGAAGCGCGAGGCTAGCAAGTGCAGTAGAGTTTCCCGAGGTAGCCCTGCAGACTGCTCTACTTGACGAGTCTAGCGACGTTCAGGAAAGAATTTTACGTTCGCTATCTTCTCGAGGCGCAATTCCGCGAACTATTGTCGAGGCGGTGGCGGCGTGGCTCGACGACGAAGACGGGGACATGCGAACGGCTGCCGTTGAGGCCCTACGCGGGCGGGCGGAGCTGCCAGACGTTGTACTCATGGCAGTGGCGGCACGGCTCGATGACGAGGACGGGTATATACGAAGGGCCGCCGTGAAAGTTCTAGGCGAGCGGGCGGTGCTACCTGACGGGGTGCTTACGGCTATGGCGGCGCGGTTCCACGATTGGGACAGCGATGTGCGAAGCGCTGCCATTGAGGCCCTGGGCGGTAGGGCGGAGCTGCCTGACGCGGTGCTTGTGGCTGTGGCGGCGCGGCTCGACGACGAGGACTGGCTTGTGCGAAGGACCGCCGTTTTGGCCCTAAGCGGGCGGGCAAAGATGCCAGACGAAGTGCTCACGGCCGTGGCGGCACGGCTCGATGACGAGGACGGGTATATACGAAGGGCTGCCGTGGAAGCTCTAGGCGAGCGGGCGGTGCTGCCAGACGAGGTGCTTAAGGCAGTGGCGGCGCGGCTTGATGACGAAGACCGGGATATGCCAAAGGCCGTCGTTAAGGCCCTAGACAGGCGGACGGAACCTGTCGAGTCACTCATGGCCATAGCGGTACAACTGAATGACAGAGACAGAGATATACGAACAGCTGCAGTAGGGGCCCTATATAGACAGGTGGAGCTGCCTGAAGAGGTCCTCAAGGTTATAGCAACACGGCTTGATGACAAGAACCGGGATGTTCGAGAGGCCGCCGCTTTGGCCCTAGGCGGGAGGGCGGAGCTACCGGACAAGATAATTATGGCCATGGCCGCGCTGCTTGACGACAAGGATTTGCATATGCGAAACGCCGCTATCAATGCCGTACGCGGGCAGGCGGAGCTGCCAGACAAGGTACTTACTGCTGTAGCAGCACGGCTCTACAATAAGCACTGCGATATACGAAGAGCTGCCGTTGAAGCCCTTCGCGGGCGGGCGGAGCTGCCTGATAAGGTGCTCGCGGCCATGGCGGCACGGCTCGACGACGAGGACGAGGATATACGAAGGGCCGCCGTTGAGGCCCTAGGCGGGCTGGCGGAGCTGCCTGACGAGGTGCTCACGGCCGTGTCGGCGCGGCTCGACGATGGGGACCGGTTTGTTCGAAGCGCTGCCCTCAATATCTTAATGCATAAACCCGAAAGTTTCTCTCGCACCGTCTCTAAGGGGTCCTATATAGCATCTCTCTATAAGACTTTACTCGAACGAAGTTTTAGGGAACAATTAAGTTGGTATATTACAGGAAACAACTTCTATATCAACATGCCAGGGTGCATTGCTGAATTCCCTATCGATATTCAACCGAATGAAGCGAGAGAATGGATAAAGAGAGCCCGGCCAGCGGACTGTCCATCAATCATTCGCAGAGAGATGGTTGAAGAAAGAAAATACCCGAAAGATACCACGCTGATGGTACCAAGAACTATGGGAATGACCTACCTCGATCATCCTAGCCAATCTAGGCCATCAATCAAACCCAAAATTCTCATTGGGGAAGGGCAACCACAGGTAGAGCCAATGATGGATCTGGAAGCTGTTGTGTTTGAGTGGGAGATTCCCGCAGTTTTTCTTCGTGAGGACTGCTCGTGGAATTTGGATCGTGACAATTTGCGAGCCGAGTTGAGCAACTTCGTTGTTCTGACAGGCACTAGTGGCTCGTTCGAAGCATCAACATGTACAAGATATCTAGACGAGCAGTTTGGCATGGCAGGGCGTGATGCGTTCAATACGATTGCAGAAGTCCTCGAACTCGTCAAGTGTTCTGGAGTGAGGGATGAGAAGAATCGTTTTGAAATCACAACTTACCCAGTTGGAGAGATGCCAGATTTGTTCCAAATCGCAAGTGTTTCATGGTTCTCTCTCGCTCTGAATTTTCAGGCGGCAACTCTTCCCAGTAATTTTATTTCCGCAGTCAGATGGATTTGCGAGGCTGTGAGAGTTGTTCCAGATACACCTAACGACTCTGAGCATTATTCAGCCTTCTGGAAGTCAGCGAGCTTTGAGTGTCTCAAGCCGAATAAGGCAGATAGAACAGTTGTCCAGGCTTTCTCCCTAGCGCCATTGCGGCGAGCCACAAATGCCGAGCTGGGCCGCCACTGTTGCTGGGCAAAATTATTCAGATCAGCAATTATAGCTTGGAAACCTTTGCAACACACTTGGGGGGCCGGGCTGAAATTGACTTATGAGATGCTTGTTCAGCTGGCTGCCGTGGAGAATTATGCCCTGATTGAGGGCTCAGCCAATTGGGACTGGGACGGCACCCGCACAACGATATCCGATGGCCTAGTCGCTTTTGGCTTCTTCACCGCGTTGATTCCCCTAGCCCATGATCAAACTACGAACAGCATTCAGTGGCACCTCGAAATTACAGATGATCGCATCATAGACCCAGAAAAGCTCGAGGCAACAAAGAAGCAATGGCTAAGAGTCGATGATAGCGATATTTTTGTAAGATCGCAATGTTTTCTTGGATGGTGTGAACATATAAACACGTACTCCTGGAAACCACGGAAGGTCAGTATGACCTCCAATGGACAACCTTGAAGAAACGAAGTCGAATTGTCCGATTCCAGGAATGCCAGCTCGGCGGTGAGGCCAGACTCAGGGACATCATCCCGATTGCCTCGTCTACTAAATAGTCCTACTTAATAGCGGGCGGATGGGCCAGTGTAGACTAAAAGAGTAACATCTTCCTTCGTTAAGGGAAGCCCTAGGAGTGCACGGTTATTTATGCGTTCACGAGGGATCTTCCGTGAATTGAAGCACGTGTCTTGTCAGTTTCACATGTTTGGCGCCCGTTTGACCTTGGTAGATTTTCAGTTTGTTCTTCTACACCTCATCGCCGAATGGTAATGCAAAACAGCGCCAGTCGGGCCAAGAGGGGCGATATGCGAAATAGCCCATGTCAATTATCGTCGCGTTGCTTCAGCTTTGTACAATACCGTACTTGCAGGGCTTCCTTTGACCGTTCTTCAAACTTGGCGCAAAAGCGCGAATGAATCTCAATCCAACATAGGCCTTGTTCTTCCTTCCATGTGACGAGCCATTGGTCTTCCAATGCTGTGAACCGCCTTCTTCCATTGTTCTTCACGATAGGCTTAGCTTGACCTTGCTGCTTGGACCGTTTGCAAGGCTTGCGAACTGCCCGCCCATGTGCTGTGCAGAGATCCCAGTCAAATTGGAATAGGAATGTTGCCTTGCCGTCCATGATTGTTCGTTTTAGCACCACATCCTGCAAGATCCATTCATCAAACACCGCATCTGTAGGCTCCGCCACTGCAGGCGCATCCGCTTGCGCTGCAGAAATCAGTTCCGATGCCCTTTCCAGAATCGCCGGTTCAAGGTAAGCATTTGTGGCCTTCGCGATTCAGTTTTGCTCGGCTCAGTGCGGAATTTGCGGCGCTTACGGTATCTTTGTTTTTCCTCACCAGATTGGCTGTTGCTACCGTCCTCTGAGTCGTCACTTGGCGATGGGCAGTATTCTGGATCGTCTAGTATCCCATGCAGGCCTTCCGCTTCGGACTGCTTGATACCGTGGTTCACCAATGACTCCCGTGACCTCTTGTTTTGCGCTCGCGGGGGCATCCGACTCGTAAGCGGCTCCTCGTCACATGTGTACTCTCGTTCGCTTGAATCATTGGCGGCCTTCTCTGGTGGTTCTGTCCCGGTGTAAATTTGGTCGTCGATCTCGTCTCCTCCGTTGTCGGGAGCCGACACAGAAGTACAGTCTGTTTGCGTAGAAACGGTGTCCCAGACTTGCGATTCAGGTGATAGACTATTCAATCGCGGGCATGCAGACGTTGAGTCTGTGGAACACCGAGTTCGGGAGATCAATGATGGAATTTCGGTTACGCGATCCGCCGGCTCAGCAAGCGAGGATCCGGCGCTGTGATTTGTTTGTCCGCGGCCAAGTAGCGTAGAAGAAGACGGTCCGTGGGATGGCTCACGCTCATCCCCCGAGTTTGATGTTTGCTCACCATCACCAACTGCAATTTGATACGTTAGCGGTGCTCGGCCTTGATCAGCGATTGCATGCACGCCAAGAGACAGCTTACTAGTGCTGCGTATTTCCCCTATTTCTTCTAAAGACCGTTCTGCGGTTCGGACTGAAGGTAGCGTTTCATCAACTGATTTGTCGCACGATGTATCGGTGTGGCCAAAAGCCGTGTCGAAAACGTCAAACGATTCATCTTTTGTTGACGCCGTTTGCGACGGACCTGGCGATCCCCTAGGCGTCATGCCAACTCTGTCGCAATCGTCATCCGGAGGCGAGGCCGGCCGCTGTGACTGTGATGCCGATGAAGGGAGATAGAGCTGGCTGTCAACACGCTGCAGTATCTCAGATAAGGGGAGCTTCTTCGTGCCTTCCTGGTCTGCCAACACAGAACAACCGCGTGCATACGGAGACTCAGCGTCCCGAAGCGAAGATTCACAAGACGAGCTACCAATCCGTGACCCATCAGCCATCGAAGTAGGCGCGGATGTACACTTTCGAGATGTTGACGCAGAAACACCAACTGGACACTCAGCAGCTAGGTCAACGGTCGGCCTTTGGCTCTCGTTGAGAATTTCCTGTTCGGGCGGCGTGGAGTCGGCCGATCGGCTACTTGCTTCATGCGCATCCCTGCGCTGTGGCGGTTGCTCAAATCCATCATCTGCCATACCATACGGTTAGCGATGGCTGTCGCTAATCGGCCATGTATTGTAGGCGACTTACCTGTGTTGCCCATTTTTTCAGCGTCTTTCAGAGGCTGCACAATGGCCTGGATTGACGGCAGACTTTCATCAAATGATTGGTGAGACACGTCGTTGATGTCCGAAGCTGCGTCGTCGGAAATATAGATAACTTCGTCTCTGCTTGACGCCAGCCTTGGCGACGAGCCAGGCGATTCTTTCGACACGCCAATCATGTCACGACTGTCATTCAGAGGCAACGGCGAGCACTTCAGCTGTGGCAGTGGGCGGATATGCGATTGACCGTGGAGGCAGCGCGGTCTTGACGACGGTCGCGGTGCCCAAAACGTCTGATAATCGAGATTGGATTGAGTCGCCATGTTTCGTGATGCAGCAGGCGTAGAAACGTGGCTCTTTGCTTCTGTTGTATGCGTTGCGAAGAGACGCCGATGGTGCAGCCGGCGAGAGGCAGTGAGAAGTGGCGTGTATACCAGCCAGCCCAATAGGAAGACTTCTGCGCAAGGTGTGCCTTTTATAGTTTGACAATCGGTAGCCCACCGCCCCTGTCCACGTTTTCACTCAACAGGCCATTCAGACGAAGACCACGCTGTCATCCCTCTCCATGCCGATTTTCCACCGGAAGCAGGGCATTCGCGTCAAGAGCTTAAGCCACTCGGGCACTCTCGGGCCAGCTGCAACAATCCGCAGTTTGATGCAGGAGAAGACGCTGACACATGCCAGCCAATCACATTTCCTGCCCCTTGCATCGCCGACGGCAAATGTGCGAATTATCGTATCCATCGTCCGGTCGCGACCGTACTGTCACGTCATCAGTGTCATCTTGCATCCATCTAAATGTAACGCCCGCCGCAAAGCAGTCAAGCTTGGCAATGCATGGAGGCTATGCTTTTGCGCGGCCGCCTTTTGATTGGGTCGTCGATCGCGAGGAATGGTATTCGGTCGGGTGGGAGGAGGCAGAGGACAAGGCCAATGCTCCAAAGCCGAAATGAGTCCGAGACCGAGACCGAATCAGCTGCATGTTCCACCTTGATGTGCGTCACGCAGGATCAGCTTGGTGGATTCTCGCAATTATGGATATGACACATCAGACAGGCTGTGTCGGAGGCCTCCGACCCTTCTGAATGCTGTCAGCCGTTCATCGCTGTTGTCAAGCCCGCGTATCGCTGGCGAGAGCTGGCCTGTGATTGTGAGGGGTTGAGTTTCTGTCCGCTCAGGAACGGGCACTGATGACCTCAGCCGTCAGATTCCAGGAAGCGTCAGCGAACGACGCTGTATAATTTGAGCCGTGGAGCAGCACTGGACGGTTGCGACAGCTGCTCGCGAATAGCAAATATGTCTCGGAGGCGGAGGATGCCGCAGGCTCCAGAGGCGAAAGTAAGGGGGAAAAGCAGCGTGCGCGAATTCCTTCATTTCGTCGCAGGTCGCAGGGTCGCAGGGTCGCAGGGTCGCAGGGCACAATCAAAGACGAGCGCGCGCCGCGAGAAAGGGGGTGTGCGGGAAGAGGAAAAGTTGAGGAAAACGGGACGTGGGCAAATGGGAGACTTTATAGCGTGCGCGCAAAGCGGCAAGGCGCTAGCCGGGGGCTGGGTGGATGCCACCAAACCCGGAGGGGAAGGCCGTGACACTGAGATAATAGTATTATATAAGATTCTATTTTGGTGTAGCTACACCAAAAATGGTGGCCCAAATGTGGGCGTGGCCCACAAGTGGGTGGTCGACGTTATGTCGTAGCTTGTGCTCCACGGATTTTTAGTGACGCTTATATGTCTGAGTCGCGGCCAAGAAAAGCCCCTTCACAACCCTTAGCCACTATATTCCCCGCCATAATATTCTCCATTTACTGTTGCCGTTACCCAGGGTAATGCCAATCCTACACACGGGGCACTTCGGCGCTAGCTTTGGTGCTTTTCGCTTCCCACCATCCCCAACAACTCCTGCAAAAGATGTGACCTGCGATCGTCAGCGGCCTGGGGGCGAGTGACCAACGAAAGACGTCTTATCGCATCATCAGCCTCGTAGACGGGCAGCGTTTTTTGGCTGTGCATGTTGCCAGCCCCCGCTGCGGTTCTACTCGTAGCATGAGCAGCGGCTTTCCGCACTTCATGAATTCATTGGTTGCGGTGCCTGACGCTGGACTGGCATCAGCAGCGACTTTCTGCTGCTCAGGCTGCTTACGCTCGCTGAGGTTCCACTCTGGATGACATGAGCAGCGGCTTTCCTCCCCTATCAAATCATGGAATATGTCGCGATACCTGGTGCTGGGACTGGCATGAGCAGCGGCTTCTGCCGCCCAACAACTCCTAGCACATGCTGTGAACGCTGGCACTGGGGTACCCTTAGCGTGAACTGGTGGCTTGCTGCTCCACCAACCCATGGAATACGCTGCGAGTGTAATGCTGGACTGCCATCAGCAGTGTCTTTTTGCTGCACATGCTGCACACGCCGGCTACTCAGCTCGACCATGGCATGGGCGGTCCATTGACCCGTTGCTCTATGCTGCCCACCGAACACCAGCTGCGATCTCATCCCAGGCATGAGCATCGGCTTTCTGCTGCCTACATGCACCGAGAACGGCAAGTGGGTGCTCCGGCCTGCACTCCACCGGAAGTTAGCGCGCCAGCTTCGCGTGTCCAGTTCTTCATTGCCTCGTTTTTGCGCAAAGCTTTGTGACTTCAACATCTCACTTGTCTTACTAGTTAGCTATTAGCCTTCAGCATGTTCGCTCTGGCTGACCTGCTGAACCCGCCGCCGTCACAGGAAGGGCGAGCTCCCGAGGCTGTGATGATTGAAGCGTACGCTAACTGCGGTTGCCTGCCTACCCGACATCGCTAACCTTCCATAGTGATGCGCCAGCCAACTCCGATCCAAACACAGCAAACGAACAGATACTGTCGAATGACGCAAAATCGGCAAAACATTCTGCGCAGACCAGGAAAACCGCGTCGCTAATAGGATCAGCAGTGTCGAGCGAGACTGAATCGTCGAGCCTACCAGCTCTGCCAAGCGACGTTAACACGCTTGCTTGTCTAAGCCAGCATGAATTGTCGCCGAGCAAGCAACCGCGAGCAGGCAAATCTATTTCGAAAAGGACGATTTACTACGATGGCCGAGAATGGGAGTACAAAGGCTACAAGTGGGTCAAACAGGGCATTCTGTCCTTGAGACTGATGCCTGTCAGATCGAACGAGACAATTGAGTTGGTCCACGAGAGAGACGTGCAACTTGATAATCAGAAGGGCCTTCTCGAGCTATGGAAAGGCATCGGCCGACCTAAGCCTAAGAACAGAATGTACCAGCCACTGAGGATTCTTGACGAAACAGAGGATGAGAAATTCGAATTGCAATGGACAGGTTTCGACGAGGAGTCGTACTCACTAGAGCCAGTATCAAAAATGTGGAAAGTCGCCCCGGGTTTAGTGGATGAGTACTACGACAGGCAAACACAAGGCGAAGCGAGCCATGCCGTCAAACACGGTGGAAGACGCCCAGTTAGGCGGCCACAGCTTCCACCAGGCCCAAGACGTAAACCTACACATCGCCCACAAGCCCGCGGCGGTAAAGGACCCTCGGCAAGGCGGCGGATTTGACCGGCACAGGGTTGCAACTGCCGCAGTAGTCGACCAGACCCGCTGGAATATGTTTGGGCTTGGGGGGAGCTGTCAGCCGCCAGAATTCAACTCTGCCTTCGCACACGCGCAAGCAGGCAGCTGTCAAGGTCATCTTCGTATGGGCCCCGTCTGCAGCTAAACAGACCATGGTCACAATGTACCTCCTTATCGAGTCGCCCGGCTCTGCACGGTCGAGAGGCTCTGACGCTTTCACACCATGGCAAAAGATGCCGCCATAATCTGGTTCGCTTCTGAAAAAGGTGCGGCCGACTATAGTGCAGTGATGACCGTGTCTTCATCCTGTGACTTCTCTCAAGTGACGCTCATGAGGCACACAGGTGTGCGTCGCAACTCCATTTCTAGAATGATGGCCTTGTGTAGACTTTGCTCACAGGGACGCTGGTCACTTATTAACACAAATTTTAATTCATGTCTTAGCAGTACAATGTTTCAACATTTTGCCTCCTCAGCCGCGCCGGGCTGGTCACCAGGCGGACGTTTTTCCCTCAGCAAGCGATCAAGCTGCTGCAACACTCCGCTCTGATCATTCAACGAAGCGCTTCGATACTGTATGACGAATCCCGCACTTGCATCGAATGTTTCCACAAATTTTCTCGGAACCAAGGCTCGGTACAGAAAGATCTCTGTCTTGCTCATGCCAATGGCCCTCACCCACGCACTCAATTGGTTCGGTTCACCGCTTCGACATCTCCTGCGCCATCGTTGCCATAATCAATGCTATTTGCGCGTCCTCTGCTGCTTGCTTGGGCTTGATGCGCCGTTGCTCCTCAGCGATACGTCCTGTGGTTTCCTTCTTCTCTCCTTCGGCTTTTTGTAGAAGAGCTATGATGTGCGTCTCCTTCCTGTTTCGCAGCTCCGCAAAGTCGGTATATGCTATTACTGAATCTGCGTCTGAGTCTCGGAAGACGCCACCTGTAGCCACCATCGACGCGGCATGTCTATATCGTAGCTGAAGCTTCCGTCCTTGCCCTCGCCTCCGTGGCCGCACTTCGTACGGCTCAATCAGCGCTTTCATTGCGTGTAGCTTAGCGACGCCGCAGCGCTTCAACTTTTCGCAGTGCTCAGCTGCGCGGCCTGGTATTGAAATGCTGCCTCACTTCGTTCTCCGTCCACTCGAAGCTGATGCCGAATGTGTCCTTGTCCCTTTCGCTGCAATATAGCGAGGAGGTAGATGTTGCGCCCCAAAGGCGTTCACCGGACGTGAGTGGCCTGGTGGCGCTTCGCCCGTCGCAAGGCGCATGTTCTCCTCGTTTCGATGCTCTGTCGTCTGCGGGATTACGATGGCGCGTTCGCTTCGACCCTCCGCACACTTGTAGTGGCTGACCCGGCAGAGCCATGATGGGTCCTTCTCCGAATCATTCCTCGGTCGTTATCGTCTACAAGCGTCCTTGGATGACGCTCGTGCTGACGTCTATCGATGTTGAGGTCAAGGGTGGCGTTGATCGCGTCCGCTCGATTCTTCACAGCGCCGGTACCCCACGTGACAGCGCGCGTATATTGCGACAGAGGAGACATGCCCCGCACTCCCCACATCGCAAGCCCGTGTTGACATCGTATTTCGGACAAGAAACAATACCGCAGTTCTCCGGCACGACAACGCAAAATCGGTAGTAGTCTCTGATCTGTTATCCATCTTCATCCCTCCTTAAGTCATAGCCATGTCCCGCGATCCCGATCTCCCTGAGACTGTTGCGCAACTCGTACCCCGCACGGCCTTTGCGTTCTATCGAATCTTGGCAAGCTGGGAGCCTCTGCCAGCGGATGGAACCACGAGGAACCGGTTGCATTCGGGGTCCTCAAGCGCGCTGCCTCTCGGCATAAGCGTTTCTTACCGCCTTTGCGCTACAATCTTAAGCGATCTTGCCCGATCTGCCTCCCGGAGAGCTCAAAGTCGCAGAAAGTTGATTGATGGCCATGCCACTCTCATTCTTTGCTTCCCATGTCGCACACAAGCGTGAATTGTCGCTATGTGCACAATGATACCCCATAGTCAAGCGGTTTGTCAGTACGGACAGGGTATAGAGGGGCAGACTGCGCTGTGACGAGTGCCCTCTCTGGCGTCTTGCCGCATCAAATACCGCCAATATTTGGCAGATGATATCCTTGCGCATGATTCCTCGTCTCGTCGGGCGGTGCCATGTCTGGTGCGCCAACATGGGCACGCTCCGCAAACGCTACGGACTCAGCCACAGGCTTCACAACGCGGGCGCCGAGTCCATGCCGCGACGCGTATCCAGGCGACCGGGGGTGTCTGACCCGTGTACCGCCGGGGAGCGTTGACCTCGTTGTCATGTACTTCGACGCAATCATGTTAACCATGCATGTACCGTACACACTCGCCAAAAAACGCCATTGCGCAGGCGAAGTGATAAGCCACGATAAGCTTATGCTGCGCCACGATCACCTTGAGGTACGCGAACAAGAAACCCAAGATGGAAAGATACTGGATGATGAAGGCGACTCTATCGAGGATGATAACATCAGTCATTTAGATGTCGCACACATTTTACCGCACTTATTGGTCCGCGTTAGATTGGAAACAGAAGAATTGGTATGTCTTCAACATTGCGTCCACTGCTACGTACTCGTCACTCTTCTTATTTTTGTCAGTCTTTACAAGGTTCTGCACCTCCTACCGCGGCCTCCTTATTTCCTAGCATCTCCATCACTCTCGCACATTCCTGTTTATTTGTACTGTTCTCTCGTTTCTCTCACTTGAAGCGTTTTGCATGCCTTCATCTGTGCTGCGCCACTACTACACTTCTAGAGCGAGTCCAAAAAGACCGACCTGGAGATTCTCAAAATGTTCGACAATGACGTTGCTCATCTTACCAATGGCGCGGACGCTGACCAACCGCACAATGCTATAACTCTGACTCTGGATTTGCATCGAGCCCTTGGAATTTCAACGTCTACTGCACGCAAATCGCCAACCGCCCGCATACCTATGAAATCAGGTCATTTCGAGGGATTGGATTCCAGAGAATGCTGTCTGTCACAAGGGCGCTGTACCTCAGCAGATCAAAGCATCAACCCACCGGCGCCACGCCTCCTCGCTCTACACCGCGCTATCGGACATATCTTGCACCTTTCAGATGCGGGAGAGCACATAGACGATATTTTCCGCAAGTTGGAGGATCGAATGGTGCAATGTGATGGGTCGACGCCTTTGGCAGAACTAGTGAGTTGAGAATGAATGGATGGAATGCCACTTCTGTGAACTCATAGAGTAGAAGTCAAATTGGCGAGGACAGTCTCATTTCCAGAAGCTCTTTTTGGTGCAAGAAATTATCGGCGTAGGATGTGATGCGTAGAGGGAACGGCCGGAAATGCATCCCTCCTGGTACAAGCTGGGCTACAGTCAGTGTAGACAGGCTTGCAATTGTCACGTCGACATGGGCTGCTACTCAAAAATGTAAAGACGGCAGGGTAAACCCTCGGGGTATCATGAATTATAGACAGAAACCTCAGGCCAGCCCAAGATCTTTTTGCAGCTCCCGGTTGACGTTGGCCAGAAACTCGCGACTATTGGACTGCGTGACGTAGCCATCAAAGCTGAAGTCGTCTGGTCGTTGCCTCTTCCTCCCCCTCAGCAAATCTTGCACCACGTCCTCCTCCGACCAATACTCTTCGTCGTCGTTGACGCAGCCCTGCGTTTCGTTCCCGTTACGGGTTGGTCGCCGTCGCTTAGACGGGTCGCCTGCGGGCGGCGCAGTCTGCAACGCATCTCCGGAAGAGGGCGTCATGGGGAGGCTCGGCCGTCCGCTTAGCGGAGTGCTGCCTCCGCTCGACGGACTCACGAGGCTGATGGCCGAGCTGCTTCTGTTGGTGGCGTCAAGCGATGATAGAATGATATTTGGGCGCTCGGCGGCCATGTTCTCGATGCAACACATGTCGTAGTGGTGAGCAAGCGCACTACGGTCAACCCGGGG
>JARJPL010000384.1:0-29944 GCA_030782805.1 Aschersonia sp. MBC 622 | reverse complement strand
CCTCCCCCACCTCCCTCTATTTCACCCCCCAATTATCAACTTGCACCAGGGTCGCCTCACAAAAAAAAAGAGCTGCCTCCTACAACTAGCTTGCTTCTGTGCTGCCCCGGTAACCAATGCTCGTAGTCATGGGCGACCATTTGCCTGCTTCTCGCCATCCGACTCTTGCGCTCGGTCGTCATGACGTTGATCAAAAGGAAGAGCTAATTTCTTTCTCTTTGACATGTGCGGGGTTCCTCTCTCCTTTGACCAAAAAAAAGTATGAGTGGCCATGCTTTCGAGACTAAACCTACCCGTCCGCATTCCAGTCATCCGCAGAGACGGATCTAATCTACCTAACGGAGTAGATATTGTACATGCGCCTGTGCGACCCAAAACATGCTGTGAAAAGTACCCGCGTGCCATTCACTCAGCCGTGAAAAATCGTCACCGATGGAAACACAAGGCCAAATTATTTACATCGTCGGATTCTCGTAGTACGGATCCCGCATCGTGGCATTCATCTCGCCAACGTCGCCCGCTTTCATGTCCGTTGTCAGCCCACAGCCAACCCCGGTCCCCGGTTCGTGATCCATCAGGCACCGTATCCAGCGGGCGTGACAGCGCCACCAATCCTGGTTCTCGAGGCAGCAATAACCGATGCAGTATTACCGAGGAACAAGAAGGTTGGAGTCACGCGTCCGCCCTGGGCGATTATGACTCGGAAGCTGCACTGCAGCCAATGTGCACATACTTACCCTAGATCATTCATCTAATTATAGCTCAGCAGCCATTGCCAGTAGGCAGCCAGTGGCAGCCTGCAAGAAAAGTAGCCAGAGCAAAACAAAATGAGGCCAAAAAAAGAACGATGAAGACTGACAGTTGATATTTTAGCGTTTACCGTTTCACAGTGGTGGTCATACTTCCTCTGTTGCATTGTCTGTCTCATACGTGTTGTCTTGGGTGTTGGCGAATGTGTCAACGCTTTGATGGCAACCACCAACTATTTACTCGGCTTGGATTAGCCAGGCTCAAAATGACAAGAAGCGAGCGGCCGCAATACTACACTTTGAATAGACAGACACACGTCGCCCTAAAGAGAGTCCCGCAGCAGTTCCAGAAAAATGCAAACATTCTTGCCTCACAGATGTGGCAGAAAACTATCGCCTGGCATCTACGAAAGACAAACAAACAGCACTGTCAGAGTTTGTCTAGGAATATATTTCGGCAAGAATGATTTGTAAGGATAGTCGCCTGCCTAGTATGCCTTTGGGATCAACGTGATCGTTCAATCCATACCCATCGCTACACTTTCCTGTTCATCAAGACGTGTCGTGCCCACGCAAATCCTCCGTCTGCCTTTCGCCCTATATACAGCCAGGCTAAGGAATTCTCTGTCCTCTCTTGAGGAGGCATGTGCCAGTGTACTGGCAGAAAAAAATAAAAAAAAAAGCAAAAAGTCCCGCCAAAACGCCCTCGCGTGCCCACGTGCTCAAGGCCGGGCACCAAGTATTACAAAAATGGTTCCAAAACTCCAAGAACAAAGCGTCCCGTCATACAAACCAAGGTTTCGAGGCCCTTTCCGTCAAACGTCAGACCGCCCAGCGTTTCAGCTCACGAACCGCTTCTCGAACTCATCGTACAGCTTGGGGCTGATTTCATCGCTGCTCATGCCCTCAACCTCGATCAACACGCCCTTCTTCGCATAGTGTTCTAGTAGTGGCTCGCTCGTCTCCTGAAACTTTTGGAAACGCGCGCGGTACACCTTCTCGTTGTCGTCGGGCCGCTGCACCAGCGGCTCGCCCGTCACATCGTCGATGCCTGCCACCTTTGGCTTGTGAAAGGTCGTATTGTAGACGCGGCCCGAGGGCTCGTGTACCCAGCGGCCGGCGATACGCTCGAGGATGACGTCAAAGGGCGTCTTGAGGGAGACAGCGAGATTGATGGGCACGATGCCGTCGAGGCTCAGCGCCTGCGCGGCGTTGCGCGGGTAGCCATCGAGGATAAAGGACGCGCTGGGGTCATCCGAGGCCTGCGGCGGCGGGCCGCCGGTGTCGGGGTGTGCAAACGGATCGGGCGGCGAGTAGTCGTAGGCGTCGGCGGCATCGGCAGCCATGGCAGACAGCGTCATGACATTAGGACGCTGACCATAGAGCCAGCCCCGGTGCTGAAGCTCGTTGGAGATGAGGCGCAGCATGAGGTTGTCAGCCACGAGGCCGCCCGACTTGATGATGCTCTCGACCTGGATACCTAAAGGGAAGACAGTCAGCATGGGGGTGGAAGCGTGGAATGCACAGGACGTAGGTAGGTAGTTACCGAGAGGCGTGCGCTTCTTCACATTGGTCCGGAGCAGGTCGCCGGTGCTTATGGCTTGCAGCTGGGGGAAGCGCTCCAGCATGCGCTCCGTCTGGGTGCCCTTACCGACGCCGGGGGCTCCCACGAGGAGCACGCGAGCGGCGCGGTTCAGATGCATTGTTTTATGGATCGGCGTGTGGCAAAGGCTTTCCTCACACTCTGCGCAAGAAAAAAGAGAAGAATAAAAGGACCCCCCGCGACTTGGCGGTTAGAGAGACCCTTTGCCAAAGTGATCAATTCGCGCCCTGCTATTTTAAACTGGGGCGGTAGTTACTGGCCGGGGGGCAGATGTTGAGATGCGAGTCGCTGTCGGAAGTAGCCGACGAAGAAGAGCGAGGAGAAAAAAAGAAAAGATAAGACCGCACGCTATAGAGTGACGACGGATAAAGCAAGCAAATAATAACAGGATGCACCGAATGATCGGGAGGTAATGTGTAGGAGGGGGAAAGATGAGGGACGAGGTGTTGAGGCGCGGGAACGGAGATATGGGAGACAAGAACAGCAACCTGGGGAGGCTTGGATGAGCGCACTAAAAGAAGGGCGCCAAAGGCGCAAAGGCGAAGCCAAAAAGAATGCGCTGCCTAAACTAGCCCTGGCGACAAGTGAATAAGCAAAATAATCTGCTGTTTCCCCGAGCTCCGGGGAACATCAACTTGCAAGCGTCAGAGCCAACGCCATGTTGTGCCAAGTAGGTATTGAAACAACATCGGTACCTGCTTGCGAACCAAAATTGCCTGGCGCGCATTGTCCCTGTACATCTGGGCTTTTTGTCGTGGCTCTGGCGTGGCTCGTTGGGGCGGGGAAGTGTGGTGGTGCTTGCTTGCCACGCTAATAGCGAGGTACTTTTGCACAACACCAGAGAGCGACTTTGTGTCAAGTACCCCACCATCTCACCCATCATGACCAGAAATCACGCCGTCCTTGGACCACGCCGACGCCGCTCTAGCGCGCCCTGGCTGGCTGTGGGGAGGACGCCGTACTGCCGACCGTAATCGTACCAGAATACCGCACTGCCAGACCGCGATATTACTATCAAAGTCAGCGACGGATAATAAGCAATGACGACGACCGCATTGCTATATATTAAAGCTCCACCTCGTCCTTCCTTTTGAGGCCTTCACCTCGTTTAGTTTTTTCGATATGCCGCTCTCCTTATTGCAATCAAATGCATTCCTGCCGCAACCCTTACCCAGCCAGCTCACCCACACGTCGGAGCATCTTGCGCTCGTGTGCCCGGATTATTAACGTGTCACATGGAACCTGCAGCTCCTCTCACCCGAACAACCGAGCGTCTCTGCTTCAAATCAATCTGAGCTTTTATTTCGGCTACCTTGGCCATTAAATTCTGTCTGCTAGGCGCAGCAAGCATATCATCCTCCCTGGTGCTGCCTTGCGTCGCACGACTTCGAACAAACAACACATGACAAGGCCGAGGACTCGAGCATCTCCCCTTTTGACAAGCTCAACGAACCATCTGCAAACCATACGCCAATCTTCCACGCACGCTTATTCTCGCACCAAGTCAACCGTCGCGCAGTGAAACGAACCACCAATGCTATTCACGTGCTGAAATGGCAGCATGATGGAGTTGATGTCAAACTTTTCCTTGATCCACTGCGCAAACTCGACCGATTTGGCCTCGACGAAAACAGTCTTCTCGTCCAGGCTCAGCACGTTGAGCGCCAGCCAGCGCGATGCTATCGGCTGATCCGGGCCGCCAGTGCCCGGGCCGATAACCGGCGGCGTGTACGGGTACGCGTGCAGCTCCCATCCCTCAAACGCCTTGAGCCCGCGCAGCGCCTCTTCGCCAATGTAGGTCGGGTTGTACACGAGCAAACCCTTGCGCAATGCCAGAAGAGTCGTGTCAATGTGCACCACGCTCCCGTAGGTTGGCTTGATGAGCTCGACCGTGTAGCCCTCGGGCAGCACCGCGCGCAGGTAGTCGATGCCCTTCTGGTTGGTAACGTGGCTGATTTGCCCGACAATGTGCTTGCCGAAGCGCATAAAGTCGGCCGCGTCAAAGGCCGGCCGGTTGTTGCTAATGGCCCAGTCGTGCTGGGGGTCAAACGTTTCCTCCTCCTTGCCGTCGTAGATGGTGTCGTGCCCGTGAAGCACCGGCTGCCGAAACACGCGCCAGTTCGCCCCCTCGGGGTGCTGTAGGCCGCTGAGGATGGTGCTGTATGCCAGCTCGACCTCGCGCTGCCGGCAGCCCCATGCGGGGATGGACTCGATGAGCATGTTGCCCACCGTCAGCAGCCGGTCGCGCGGCATCGCGCCCGTGTACCCGCCGTGCTTGAGCCAGTCCACCTCGTCTGGCCGGTACACGGTCACGCCGTGCTGTCGCAGCACCTCGGCAAAGGTGTCTAGCTCCTGCTGCGCCCTTTCCACAACCTCCGCCGAGAAGGGGTGGTACGGCCGGAAGCGGTCCAGAAACTCGCGCGGTACATACGCGCTGGTCAGGTGTCGTGGCTCGCTGGGATAGCACGAGTGCTCTGCCCGGCCGACGATGACGGACTTGAGCGGCGTCCACTCGTTGTCGGCACTGACGCGAACCTCTGTCGACGTCATTCTAGAAGCACGGCGGAGGGGAACGCGCATCTTGATTCAATTTATCGGCAAGTGATTGGTAAAGATGGATGTGAGATGTCTTTACTCAACATATCTGGGGTGGACTCACCCGTCTCTTATACCCCGCGACCGAAGCCTTCACCTAGGCTCTGGGCTGCTTGATGCAGGTCTCAGACATGTCATACAACTCGCATACAAATCCTTATAGAAATGTCCATTGCCGCGAGACATTTATTTGCGGATTTGTCGTCAAGTAGCGAGCTGAAAAACGAAGTACTCAGTACTACGTACAGTTATTGATACAGAACAGCCGTACATGTAGCGTGTATGCACAGCGGTGCGCTGATCGCTGCACGACTCCCTGTACCCAGGATTCTAGTATCTGCAGGCTGACCCAATCCTGCCACCGTATTGTGACATCAGCCTAGACGTAATTGCTTTTTCAATTCGAGTCCTCTTGACCCTCAATTCCGTCTGGCCGGCAAATCCAATGCCGGCCACTTCATTGTAGCAAAGCCGATGCTGGCAAGCCTAATACTGGTGACAACTGTAGCTCCATGGAAACTGGGCAGGAAAGACAAGTTGCAGTGTCATAAGACTACTGACAATTGATACTTGTCACGATCAGGTATGATACTTTTTTACTCTCGCTTCGGCAACGGTTTCCTCTGCACCAATTTGTGGCTTCGAATTTGCAGGACATGCATTGCATATGTGGGAATGGCGAGGTTGGGCTGAGTCGACGCAGCAAGATGGGACAAAATCTCATTTTACACCGCATATTCGATCAATCGTAGCAAGTTGACCACGGACGATGGCAATGATATCCACTCCTTCAATTATCGAGAGTGATCGACGTCTCAAACCCGACCAGCCGAGCCGGTTCTGTTGAGCATTGCAACGTGTTCCTCCCGAGCCGTGGCCAAAAGGAGGCAACTGAGAAATGATGGGAACGATAAGCAGACAAGAGAATGCGGGAGATATGTAGGTAAGGAAGGAGAGAAAGTACTTGATAGAAAGTAGAAAAGTACTAAATACTCCGTACAATATCGGTTATTTACAAGCCTCAAGTTCTACGTTAAATCAGTAGCGACCGAATACTTAGATAGAGCGGCGACTTTTCAGCCAGCCACTTGCTCCCGCTGTCTCACCGCGAAAAACCGCAACTCCTACCATATATTTCGGAACGTCGCTTATAGATTTATAATAATTTTGCAATTCATCATGCAATTGCCAATCCGACCTCGGGTCGCGCTGAGCTATGCACATGGCCTTTCAATACGAGTGCTCACTTCAGAATGCCAACAAGCATCCATGCTTGGTTTTTCTTACGGGCTCATCATCTCACCTATCGTGATATAATTCCCTAGCAATACCTCCATACTTTGGTTATCGTCCTGTCGAGTCCTGACGACAGATTGAGGGCAGCTCACGTGACTATACACGTGACCTCGGTCCCGAGTTGTGGCTGCCACTCAACAAGAATAACGGCATGTAACTGGCACGGAGGAACCGGCTGCTAGCTCCGTCGCCCAGGGCGGTCGTGTCAGTCAAATCTCACTAGGCCCTGATCGAAGACTCTGGCATCCGTTGCGACGAGTTTTCATCTTTTCCACAATCTCATCGCCATTCATCGCCGCCAACACTTCCATGTCCGTATAAACGTACCGAGCGTTGTTTTTAAACCCATTTCTATCATACTACTCGATCGGTCACGATGAGCGCCTCGTCAAGGGCGGCTCGTTTGGCCACCCGCGGCAACCTAGGGGTTGCTTGTAAGTTTTTATAGCCTCTCTGCCCCCTCGGCATCGCGCCGGCTAACCCACTGCAGCGCGTCAAATTTCCCGCAATATTCAACCTGCACTTCTTTCCCGACATATTCTGCGCCAATCGCAAATTCCCGCTCTTGCTTTGCTTGTGCCCGCCCGCCACATTAGTACCGAACATCACCGATCCGATGCCTCGGCTGGCCCGCCTCCTGGCTTCAATGCCGAGCAGGCCAAGAAGCCTCTCGCCAAAGAGGCGACTTCATTTGCAAAGACTGATGGCAAGGAAAAGGCTGCGACTGACGGTGCTCTCACGAAAGACGAAGCCAAGATGGAAGAGCTGATTGCCAAGTCCGACGAGCACGCGCACCAGAAAGAGGTGCTCAAGAAGGAAAAGGAAGAAAAGAAGCTTACCTTGTGGCAAAAAGTCAAGAAAGAGGCTCGTCACTACTGGGATGGTAGTAAGCTGCTGGCAGCTGAAATCAAAATTAGCTGGAGACTGGCCCTGAAGATGGCAGCGGGCTACGAGCTGACCCGCAGAGAGCATAGACAGCTTCAGCGAACTGTCAAGGACCTGGGCCGTTTAGTGCCGTTCTCCGTCTTCATTATTGTGCCGCTTGGTGAAGCGCTATTGCCGCTCGCTCTCAAGCTATTCCCCAACATGCTGCCCAGCACATTCGAGGGGCCAAAGTCCAAGGAGGCCAAGGCCACCGTCCTCCGAAGCACAAGAAAAGAAGTCAGCACTTTCCTGCGCCAGACGCTAAAGGAGACTGGACTCCCTCTCACAGCAGCCACGGCGCAAAAGGAAGAATTTGCCAACTTCTTCCGCAAGGTCCGATCCACTGGTGAGGCTCCCACCAACGAAGACGTCATCAAAGTTTGCCAGGTTTTCCGCGACGATCTCACCCTCGACAACCTGTCGCGCCCCCAGCTCGTGTCCATGTGCCGCTACATGATGCTCAACACTTTCGGTACCGACATGATGCTTCGCTACCAGATTCGCCACCGCATGAAGCAGATTAAGAGAGATGATCGTGCCATTAGTTTTGAGGGTGTTGACAGCCTGACTGTCGCTGAGCTGCAGATGGCATGCGCTGCCCGTGGCATCCGCACCCACAGCGTCTCGCCCGCTCGTATGCGTGAGGACCTGCAGACTTGGCTAGACCTGCGCCTCAAGGAGCGCGTTCCTTCCACGCTACTGGTGTTGAGCAACGCCTATATGTACGGCCAAGGCTCTGGTGAAGGGGGCAGCCAGATTGATGCCCTCATTGGTGTCCTTTCCTCGATCCCCGAAGAGCTGTACCACGAGATTGAGCTCGAAGTTCACAACGCCGAGGGCGCCGCGACCAACAAGCAGCGTCTTGAGGTTATTCGCGAGCAGCAGGATCTAATTGAGGACGAGAATGAGCAAAACGAAGAGAGCCAGAGCACCGGCATGGCCACGCCTCGCGACACCGAGGACATTGACGAAAAGGAGGAGCGCGAGCAAATTGCCCAGGAGGCCGGCGCCGCCCCAAAGCAAGCTGGTGAGATGGTTGATGCTGAGCAAGAGCAGGACCAGGCTCAAGCTGTCAGCGGAGAGGTCAAGGCCGCTCCCCCCAGCGAAACTAGCGAAAAGAAATAAGCGGCAAAGGTCCCTGACGATGCACCATTCTTGGCATACCGAAAGACCGCCCCATTCATTTATTATAATTCAACGACTTGTCTTACTTTCATATGTACGACCTTTATGGCATTATCAGGAAATCAGATGGCCTGTAACACTACCACAAATCAGACACGGAATTGGAGTGGCATTTGGGGACAGCGCAAATAGACAGATCTCGACACCACTGGAATAGCAAATAGAACCTGCATTTTTCAATTGAGGAGTGTAATACGAACATGGCATTTTTATCACTAGAGCATGGTGTTGCCTGTGTGGCTTGCTAGATGACGTAATCGCGCTTGTGCTATTCGCGGCGCTGCTTCAGGCGCTTCTGTAGGAGGCAACAGTGCTGGGCAGGAGCACAGGCCGCGACCTTCCGCTGTACATCCCCCACATTGAAGTCTTGACTTTCAACGTTTGGAACAGTCCATCCAGAGCGACGGCCATCTTCCCTTTAACTCGACAAGAGTCGAAGTATTTACCGCACTGCTATTCCACAGTCGCAGTCGTTGTTTGCCCCGCGTCCCACCACGCCCGCAGCTTCGATATCCGAGCTGTGCCGTGACATCCTCGACTCCGCCTCGTCCGGCTCGCGCCGAAAGCTACACCTGGTCTCCCACGCACACACCACACAGACTGCTGCCCAGCATGGCTTCTACGGACCCGGAACGCGAGCAGGATAATTTCTCGAGCGTCTCGTGGAGCGAGCACCCCGAAGGCGCCGCCGCCGCCAGGCTGCCACCGCAAACGAGCGACGCGGAAGGCGGTGCCGCACCGTCGACTGGCAAGGTCGGCCTGCCTCACGACGCGGCGGGCGACAGCCACATACTCGACTGTACGGTCGGAACACCCCTCAAGGAGAATGACGGCAGCAAGGATGCCTTTGTGTCCTACCTGATTACGACTCATGTATGTTGGGGCTTGACCAAGTTTGCCTTGCCGCCTCTGAAGATGCTAACGTACCATGTCGTCACAGTCCACCTTTCCCTCGTTTCAGCGAGAAGACACCAATGTCAGAAGACGATTCACCGACTTTGTATTCCTCTCGAAGCAGCTCATGCGCGACTTTCCGGCCACGGCGGTGCCGCCGCTTCCTGACAAGCAGCGCATGGAGTACGTCCGTGGGGACCGGTTTGGGAGCGACTTTACGTCGCGCCGTGCGCATTCGCTGCAGCGGTTCCTTGTTCGGCTTTCGCTGCACCCGGTGCTACGGCGCGCACCCATTCTGCACAGTTTTCTTGAGAGTCCTGACTGGAACGCCACGGTGCGCAGCAAGACGACGCGGTCCAGCATCCACAGCGACCCCAACGGCTCCAGCGGCGTCTTTGACAACTTTGCCGACACCTTTATCAACGCCTTTACCAAGGTGCACCGACCCGACAAGCGCTTCATTGAGGTCAAGGACCGCAGCGACAAGCTCGACGAGGACCTCAACCACATTGAAAAAGTCGTCGCCCGCGTGGTCCGCCGCGAGTCGGACCTCGAGGCCGACATGCGCGACCTGGCCGAGCAGTTCCAGAAACTCATCACGCTGGAACCCGGCGTGGAGCCCGCCGCGCACGCCTTTGCCATCTCCATCGAGGACACGGCCGCCAACCTGCGCACGCTCAAAGACGTTACTGACCAGGACTACCTCGGCTCCCTTCGCGACCTCCAGGCTTACTCATTTGCCCTCAAGAACCTGCTCCGCGCGCGCGAGCAGAAGCAGCTCGACTTTGAGCAGCTCACCGAGTATCTCAACAAGTCGACGACTGAGCGCGACCAGCTTCACACTGGCCACGCCGCCTCGGGCCCCGGCGGTTTCTTCCGCGCCAAGCTCGAGGACGTCCGCGGCGTCGATCACGAGCAGGCCCGCCGCGAGCGCACCCGCAAGCTCGAGTTGCGCGTTGAGGAGCTGACGCACGAGGTGGAAAATGCGCGTCGCACCAGCGATCTCTTTGACGACGAGGTCGTTCGCGAGACGGCCGACTTTGAGCGCATCAAGCGCATCGAGATGAAGAGCCAGCTCGCTGGGCTCGCCGATGCCCACGTCGCGTTTTACGGAGCTGTGATTGATACCTGGGAGGCGTATATAAAGGAAATGGACAAGGAGGGTGTCGTGGCAGCGTGATGCATAGATTTTCGTGGTCTCGACTTGTATATATAGCGTACGTACACTGCCGTGCTTTCAACAGCCAAGCACTTTTTATTCTGTAACCTTTTTTTTTGCAACTATTATCAGGCGATTTACTAGGAAAAACGAGCAAAATTTTCCCCTACTATCGACTCTTTTTAATTCGAGCATGTCAGATAAAGTCAAGAAAATTGTTCAATATGTTGTAAAAAAAAAAGTGTAACCTGCTTTGCTTTGACAGACGTTAAATGTGTGTGGCTGTTTTGACTATTCCATTTTCCCAGCTCACTCTCCTTTATTCCCATTGGACACCATTTCAATGATTTCTGAAGCAGAAAAACGAGTGATGCAAAAAAAGAAGAAAAAAACAATGACGATATAGAGTAATGAGAATATACATATAAAGCAACCGCAACCCTATGAAACATCCAAGGCAAAAAGAAAAAAAAAGACAAGGTCATGCAAAAACTTGGCTTATTTTGTCAGAGGGCGTTCCTGAGCAGTCTTTTCATCTAGCCCGTCCTCGTCGTCACTCTCATCACCAATAACATGCTGCTCCTCTTCCTCTTCTTCTTCATCCTCTGGAAGAGTCTCCACACCGGCGAGGCGCTCGGCGGAGCGGTCCCGATAGGCGTCGTATTCGTCGTCGTCATCATCCGTCTCGTCCTCGGAGCTGCCGTCGGCAAAGGCGTCGTAGAGCTCGCCACCGCGGGTGCGACGGCCTGATTTGCCCGAGACGAGGCCCTTTTCCACGCCCTGGCCATCGCGGCCGCCATCACGGCCTTCTTCCTCGTCGAGGAGCTCAAACTCGTAATTGTCGCGCGAGTCGTTGCGAAGACGGCGACGGCGGGCAATGTAGAAGAAGATGGCGAGACCGATACCAAAAGCGCAAATGAGGCCGGCGGCGCCGTAGATCCATATCGTCGCCTGTTTGGAGCCAAACCACGGCAGCCACGAGACCCAGTTGGAGGCCGTGTTGCTCGGAGAGGGCTCCTGGTCCACGGGCGTGCTGGACGGCGTCGTGGTCGTGGGTGAGGGCGACGGCTCGCCAGCGGGCTTGGTGGGCCGGTCGGGGTGGTCGTCGCCCGGCTCGTCGGTGTGCGTGGGCACGCCTGTTGCCACCGAGATGGACGTGGTGCTGGCGGGCACGGTGATGGTCTCGATCTTATCGTGATCCACGTCGTCATCCTCGGTGGGAAGAGGGAGGAGTGTGGCCTTGTCGGCGTCAATGGACTCGCCCCAGAGCTTGAGGTGCCAGTCGACAAAGTTGCCTATGTAGTCGTTGACGGTGCTGTCCCTGACAACAATGGCCCAATTTCCGACACCCGTTTCGCCCCAGTGAGCAACACTCATAAACGTCCAATCAACATAGCCAGCGCCATGGCTGTCAAGTTTCCGGGTGGTGGCAATGTGGCTGACGACTTTATTAGGGCTAATGAGATCCACGCTGAGATCACCGCGACGGGTGTGGTCGATATTCATGGTGACGGTGACGTGCTCTAAGCGAGCAAGGTTGGCTTTCTTGAGCATCTCTTCGGTAACCTCAAAGGTCGAGGTAAGACCAACATCGCCTTGAGGGATATTCGTCTTGACGTGGATCCAAGGTGAGAAGAACCAGGCCTGTGGTTTGACCAGTTCCCAGGTCTTGGCCCGTTCAACGATACCGTAGCTGTCAATCTTGCCATAGCCAAAGGTGTGGGAAAAATGCTTGCCAATGGTGGTATTTTGCCAGTCGGCATTGGGGTCGTCTACCTTGATGGCTGTTTCAAGGGCGAGATATTGAAGATCTCTCCAAGTCAAATCCGGCCGCACTTGCATGACAAGTGCAAAGATACCCGCAGCCAAAGGGGCGGCGGCAGAAGTGCCTCCGTGGGCGGTCGTGCACTGGTTGGTGCCAACATCGGTGGTGTGAATAGAGTCGCCGCTCCCGCTGCTGTAAGTAACGACAAGCTGGGCGGAGCAATGCTCTGAGTAGTATGGGTGGTTGCCTGCGCGGTCGACGGCGCCGATAGTGATGCTGTAGATGGAGTTGGTGTAGCCGTCAAAATTGCAGTTATCTTCAGCAGCGGCGCCGTTGCCAGAGGCGAAGACATAGATTGTCCCGAGACCACCACGACCTTTTTGAATACCTTTAACCATTGCGCGGCGAATGAGAATGCCCGGGGCCTCCATGGAGCGGCCGTCATCGGGAGGGCCCCAGGAGCAAGAATAAATTTGATTTTTTTGATATTCGTAAATCATGGCCTCGGCTTCGTCCATGTCGCTGATGGGTTTGCTAAGGATGCGGATACCGGCAACCTTGGCGTCGTAAGCGACACCAACACCGCAGACGTCGTTCTTCACGGCGGCGACCTCACCAGCGCACCTGGTTCCGTGGCCGTCCTCGGGTAGCCTTGGCGCCGGCTCGGGGTCGTCATTATTGAAATCCCAGGACCCAGCGGCAAAATAATTATCCATGAGATCCAGGCTGTGCATGTCGAGACCGTCGTCGACAATGGCGACGGTGGCATTTTTGCCAGTGATGCCTTGGACCCAGACGCCAGTGACGTTGACATCATGCCCTAGTTGGACAGGATTGAAGAGGTGCCATTGGCCAGGAAATGTAGGGTCGTTGATGGAGAGAAGCTGCATGACGCTTTTTTGCTTGGTGAGGGCGGCGGCATTGGGCTGTGCTTCGGCACGAGGGCCGAGCAGGGGCGGCGGGGGGATGCGCTTCTGCAACATGGTGCGCGGGTGTTGCTTTCTGGCGAGGCGAACAGTGTCGATAATGTCTTGGGAGCCATCGCGTTTCCGTCTGCGTCGGTCGAGAAGCTGTCGCTTGACAACATCGTGGTTGTATTTAGGGGAGCGAAAGATGTAGTGGTAATCGAGGTCGCCTAAGGGGCCTTCGTGTCGGAGGCCCAGACGGTCGGCGACGTGATCAGGCTGAATGCCTTGATCTAGTTCAAGAACGTAGTAGTCGTTGTTGTCATAGTCGCGAGTGACATGCGCAGTCGAGAGGGCAGCGAGGCCGACGAGGCCGAGAAGCGCTGTGGCCTTCATTGAAGCGATTGCTGTCTAGCAGCGAGGCGGACGATGGGATTAAAGGGGAACGTTGTAAAATCTACCGCATTGAGTAGGAGTCCCTGATTGTACACGTGAGTGATCCCCATGCGAGTGGGTGAGCACGTTGACGGTGAGGCGAGGTTTGCAGGGGCACGGCCCGTCGCAGAGGGGAGATCGGTCTTGGTCGATGTGTGACGGGAGAAGCTAGCAAAGTCTGGAAGGGCGATAAAGGTACAAAAATGAGACAGCGAAAAAAGCAGAAGAAAACTCCCAGCCTGTGAGATGAATCGAGATCGTAAAGGGAGGAAGAGGCAGGCTGGGATAAAAAAAGTGAGTGATGGGCGGCGGGTGTTCGGACGTCTTGAATAGGTTATTGAAGGTGTCGTGGCACTTGGCACTTGGACATGGCGCAGACGCCATGTCAGCTATGTCAGCAGAGCGACAACGTTGATTGGCTGGACTAAGCCGAAACCCCAATACAAAAAGACCCGAGAGCCCCTGCGCCAAACACTAAACTCGACTCCTTGTAGCGCTTTTTTTAGGCGGCAATACTGGGGCGGGCTCCTCAATACAAACCACCTTACCTTGGGTAGTTTGCTTGGACAAACGGAGAATGAGTGTACTGATGTGCTCCTTCTTAATGTAATGATGATTAATACCTGTAATCATTTCTCAACCCGAATTACTTGTAACACGCCAACTGCCTCTATCGAGAAAGATTTAAAGCATATTAACACTGACTCTGAGCTGCAATTGCCAACTGGATGCATACCAACTTGCAAATTATTGTATACTGAGACCCCGACTCCTGTCAAAGTAAAAATGTGGACCCACACCTTCATTGATGTGAATTAGGCCCGATATACGTTCATAACTCCCATGCCTCAAGCAACTCCATGTAGCAGAGGCGTCGCCGCTCTCGGTCGAATACACTTATCTCATGACATTTAGCTGGCTATTATTCGCTCCAGAACGAAATTACCAAATTCTTCTTTCACTCACTGTGTATTGCCTCAAGGCGACTATCAGTCAACCTGCCGGGGGGTTTACTATAGCACTGGTCTTGTTCGGTCGAGTGTCTTTGCTCGTCTATCCCATATCCTGCGAATATATAATTTGATTCAATTACTAGATTTTATTCAAAGTATCCAGTCAACTTTTTGATTTGATCAAGGGCTAGAAGTGACTGCCATATTGGAAAGTTTCCTCGTGCTATCTCCGCGTCTTGTGTCACAGAACGGGGCTGCGGCGGGGCGCCCGAAAACACCAACACTGCGCCGATTCGCATTCTCAGGGTGGAAGAAATATACCTACTGACGCAGCTACCCGTCATCATCTTGCAATGACAAATGCAGACAACCGACCCGTCGTCATTTCCGGCCCATCGGGCGTGGGTAAAGGCACCCTCATCGACATGCTCCTCCAGTCATACCCCAACCGCTTCGCCAAAACTGTGTCGCATACCACTAGACTTCCGCGCGTGGGCGAAGAGCAAGGCGTCGATTATTTCTACATCAGCCAGCCCGAATTTGAATCACTCATCTCCCGCGCCGCATTCATAGAGTACACTCTGTATAACGGGCATTACTACGGCACCAGCATCGCCACAGTCGCAGAGCAGACGGCCAGGGGACTCATAGTCACACTAGAGATTGACGTCGACGGGGCCGGACAGCTGCGCAAACGTGGCACGATGGACGCTCGGTACATCTTTGTCAGGCCGCCGAGTCTGGAGGAGCTCGAGGTCAGACTGCGAGGGCGCGGCTCGGAGACGGAAGAGAGCGTGCAAAGGAGGCTACTCAGCGCACAGAGGGAGATGGAGCAAGTAGACTCCTGCCCGGGACTGTACGACAAAATCATCGTGAGCGACGACTTGGGCAGGGCTTATAAAGACCTGGTGCAGTTTGTGTTGGGCGAGTCGGAAATACCCCAGTAAGGACAAGCCTGGCCTGCGGCGTGAATCCGTTACTCAAGTTGAATCGTCTGTCATCAAACGCTTTTGGTAGTCAACTCGAATTAATCACAGCAAAGATGATATCGAAAAGCCCGGCCAGCAATAAGTGTCTATATCACTAGAGATGACCACAGGTTGCAGTCAGGAACATAATATAGAGCCACACTTTGAATTAAGCTACCGTCGCGAGGCGAAATTAATCTAATCATACATATCCTATTTACATCAATATACATGGCGTCATATCAATCATACTCTACCTTGACTCATTACAACATATCCACCTACTCCATTCGTCTACAGAGCGAAAAGGGCAGCAAGGGCAACAAGGCCCGCACCAACAGTCAGGCCGGCGGCGGCGGCGGCAGTCACCGGCGGCGCGCTGGGTATGCTCGAACGCGTAGCTGTGTGCGTGGCCGTGCCGGAGTCACCACCGCTCGTCTGCGTGCTTGCAGTCGTCTTTGTGATCATGGTCGAGTTGTTTCCCGTGGCCGCCCTTCCCATGGCCAGAACTTCCTTGGTGAATGCGGCCGCGGCCGACGACGACACGGGCGAGCTCGACTGGGCCGTCTCGATGCTGGTGCTGCCGCTGACACTGCTGCCGCTGAAACTGTTGCCACTGACACTACTGCCGCCAGACGACGGGCTGTCCCCAGTAACCGTAGTACCGTCGGCGAGATGTATCCGAATGCTCTTGGAACTGCCCGACCGATCTCCATACGAGTACTCCTCGACGTCTCTCTCCGTAGCCGCGCTGCCACCCGCATAATCCGTCACCGTCACACGCTTAAACACGGCCTCGGCCGCGCCCCTTGAAAAGTCCGCCACGCCGCCCGCCCACTCAATCGTGCCCGGCGCATTGCCCTCATACCCAGCCACCCACGCGCCCAGCTTAACCCGCATCGGGCTCTCGGGATATCGATCGGGAATGTCCGCGCGGCGCAGCGTGCGCTGCACCACGCCGTCCACGGCAAACTCGATGCGCTCCGTCGTCCAGTCCACCGTGTACGTGTGGCCCGCCGCGGCCGTCGTGTCGGCGACGGGCAGGTAGCCCAGCAGGTCGTGGCGGGTGCTGTCGCCGCGCGAAAAGGTATTGGACTGGATGCGCGCCGTGTCGGAGCCGACTGCCTCAATGTCAATCTCGTCGAGGTCGTCGGACAGCAACACGATGCTGGTTATGACACCTCTTCCCGGTGCCGCCAGCATCTCCACGTCGAGCCGGCCAAAAAAAATGGTCTCTTTGGATTGTAGCGTCGGAGCCTGCATCGGGGCATCGACGGCGCTGACGGCGCCGCGCGCGCCGTACGTCACCTCCTTGCCGGCAATGTGTTCAAAGGCGTCGCACGCGCCCTTTGTAAAGTCGCAGTGGATGCTCTTTTTGCCAACGGCGGGATCCGCGGGGCAGTCTGAACAGCAAGCCGTGTTAGCCGTCTTGTCATAAGATAAGAGTGAAGAACGGGACCCCCCCCCCTCTCTGGGGCGGGGGGGGGGGGGGGGGGGGGGGGGGGGGGGGGGGGCACACAGCGTTTTGTGTACAAGAGCGATAACGTACCTTGCTTGAGAGGGCTGCATGTGGTGGAAGTCTGCGCCGAAACGGCGAGGGCGAGAGTGGCGGCAGACACGAGTGCCTTGGACAACATGATGTCGACGTTTTTTTGTGTGTAAAGACTCCTTAACGAAAGACAAGGAAAGCAAGCTTAGCAAAGAAAGCAAAAACTTGTAGAAAAAGGTGATGACTGACGCAGAGCATTTTATGTACTCTAGAAATGACAGGGGACAATATGCACGCAGGATTCGAAAGAGGTTGGGACTTCGACTTACAATCTGATGCACGCCGACCTGCACATGCTGGGTGGCTGGGTGTCATATGCGGTTGACTGGTTACTGGTGGCTGGGGGTTTTACTGGCTGCCAACCAAGACAGCCACATTGCCCGTTTCATTTTTTTTAAATATATGTTCATAATTAGAAAGCGTCTTATTAACTTATGCTGAGGCCTGTGAAAGCCCTCGATTCTTCAGTAACCCTTTTGGAAACGCGCAATCCCGAGGTGCCGACGTGCCGTTCTCCGACCAGAAGAGCGGATAAGTGTGAGGGAACCACATTCAATCCATGCACAGGGGACGCCAAGACCAGCACGAACCAGGTCAATCCGAGATTCGGGAGGCTTGACAGGCTCTCTATGCGGGGTCCCTGAGATTGGGGTGTGCAATAATTACCGAGTTTTTTTTTACAGTTCTTGTTCAATCAACAGGCCGCCAACGTCTAAACCAAGGGAACGGGCGCCGCCAAAATCACGACTGAACGGGGGGACTTATTCCACTACGGATTACTCCGTAGCAAAGACCGCAATTCAGCTTTGCAGACACGAGCCAACCCCTCAATTCAGCCTCGTAAATCGAACGCCTTTTTTAGACGACAGATCTACGTTGGGGGCGGGGGGGCGCACTAGTATCGGGTCTAAAATTCGTCGCAAAGACGGCTTACATGACATACACGCTCCAACTAGTGCGCGATAACTGTCTATATATACAAAAGGGGCTCGGAAACTTTAGAACAAAAGTGTTTGGGGGAGTCAAATAAATTAAATCAGATGAACCACAAGTTCTTGCTACCCCGGGAAACCCTAGCCCGCCCATAAGCAGGGTTCAAGTTGCCCCAAGCTTTTGAAGGGCTGGGTTGACTCGACCTCGCAAAGGTTAAGGTAGGTGCGGACCTGGAGGTTGGGAAGAAGCATTTTTTTCACACACAGAGAGGATATGCAAGCAGCGCACCATTTAACGCGCCACAAATCTCCTATCAAAAGTGCTCTAGCCAACGTCACGTCGTGCTGTATTGGTAGACCTTGCCCACCATAGATAGCATGAGACGGAATGGAATCTTGCGGGTTCTCGAGACATTCAGAAACGGCCCCTAGTTGTATCGATTTGCATTCAATTCCCGACTAGGGCAAACATCTCAGCCAAACAACAAAACCACCTACCACTTAGAACACCATCACCCACCTTTTCAATCAGCTTTGAACTTTTTTCATACCTTGCACTTTTTTTTGCAGCAGCCTCCTCAGTCACATGCCCATGTCCATCTCCCACCCGTCATCCACTAGTGAATTACCCAGCTTCTTCCTCATCCTGTCCATGTCGCTTCAAATAGTCGAAACCCTACATTGGCAGAAAATGCACATATAGTAAAAGAAAAGAATTAAAATAGATATTTGGTATAATGTGTTTATAAAAACAATGTATTGTTAAGCCCACTTTCACCCCTCCATAGTCTAAGCCTACCCATCATGCATTCCATGTCCCAAAAAAAGCGGCAGACAAAACCTCCCCAAGCTCCTTCACCTGAACAACATGTCCTCGTCCACACACACACACACACACGCCTACACAAAGCGCACCTCGTCAAACAGCCCCGCGCGAACTTGCATCAGACTCGCCAGCTCCATCAGAAAACTCTGAAAAATAATGACATTGGTCAGCACATGCGACACCGACACACTTGCGTTTGCGCCGTCGTCCAGCACACTGCCCGTCTCTGACGCATCCGGCGCGATGCCCACATCCCCATCCCCGTCGTCATCCTCGTCATCCTCATCATCCTCGTCCTCTGAAGTCGACTCGGGCGGCGGCCGATACGTCAGGTCCAGCGGGATCGGCTTAATCGACGGCCCTGGCGGTAACCCGACGCGCTTTGCCAGGATGCTCTGGTCCATGGCCGCGTACTCGGCCGTCTGACTGGCGCTGATGCCGTCGCCGTCGACACGCGCGCCGATGCCGCCGTTGCTCGGCGAGATGCTGCGGTCTCCGCCACCCGCCGCGTACGGCGACGCAAACACCCCCGTTGGGCCGGGACGCACGGCGCGCGGCACAGCGAGCTGATCGCCGGTGACGGATCCTCCGGGCGTGCTAGTTCCGGACGACGTGCCACCGCGGCTAGGGTTCTCCTTTTTGCCGGCGGCGCCGCGGGGACTCGCTGAGCGGCTCGGCGTTCCCAGCTCTGAGAGCAGACGCTGCGCGAATCCTTCCAAGGCTGACGGCTTTGCTGCTGGCGAGCCGGTGCGGAGCACCTCGTCTAGAATGCCGGGACGCTCGGGCGTCGCCGGCGCGGGGGAGCCCTGGCGGGCCGGCGGAGATGGGTTGAAAGAGTGCGGCGGCGGCGGAGGGGGCGGCGCTGGGTTGTCGAGGATCGAGTCTGCCGTGTGAAACGCGTCGCGGCGCTGCTGAAGCAGCTCGTTGAAGCGCGGGATGCTGGTCTTGTAGTTGTTGACCTGGTCGCACAGTCGCTTGAGCATGTTGAGGATGCGTGGTAGCGACTCGCTGTTCCAGATGGGCCGCTGCCGGCATCGCTGCATAGCCTCGGAGAGCTTGGCCTCCTCTGACGATTCAGTAGAGGTTAAAGCTTCGCGTGCATCAGGCTTTGCAGAGAATTCAAGCTGGGCGCCGGCTTCACTTGCTGTCGTGGATGTAAAGCCAGCAGTCGTGTTCATGTCATCATCGTCGTCGTCGCCATAGTCGTATGTCGAGGGACTACGTGCCAACCAACCCTCAATACTCATGTATCCGCAGACGGCCAAGTCAACAATCGTCTCTGTGACGGAAAGATTTGTCTCGACGGGATTCATAAAGAAGCTGTCCATAAGATCCAAGATGGAATTGAGTAGAGGGTCGTCTATGCGCACCGTGTGCTCGCGGACATCGCGGGGAGCGCCGGGTAGACTGTCCGGTATGGCCGGTAGCCTGTGGTTATTGGTCGAGACCTTGGGCGCGACCAGCTTCAAAGAGCACGGGTGGCTCTCGAGCCGCACCATAGTGTCCCGCAAAATGTTCTCGTACGTGTCGTCAAAGTCGCCGTAGCCGCCAATAGAGCTGGCCAGGTCCATGAGGTACTCAATTTCCTGCTCGTGCGCGCCAACAGTGCGGTTCACCGTCCGACTGGGCAGCACCTCCGTCTTGAGGAGGGTAATGATGGCATAGCGGTGATGCCTCTTAAGAATCGCCGATACCAGCTGCAGCGTGACGTGAATGGTCTGTTGGTTGCGTGAACGCAGGCACGCGAGGATGAGATCGACAAGGTTGAAGAGAATCGGCGTGACTGTCAGGTCAGTTTTTGAAGCCATCATGGTGGCCAGATCCATCGACTTGCGGCGTCGCGCGGCGCTAATGTTGGGCCGCGGTGGCGCAGTTTTAGACGATGAGTTACCATCGGGAAGCGCCAACAGATAATGTAGAATGAGATTAATCATGTCGGGGTGATCAAGCGACTCGAGGATGCGGCGCAGATATGTCAGCACAGCGACTGACGAGCCGCCGTCAATATCAGAAGATTCAAGAAGCGAGGGGTATCTGTCCGGTTAGCAAGTGTACACCCGAAAGGCATCTGACGGGCACACATACAATAGTTGTTGCAAGAAAATGACTTGAAAGTGCTCGAGGAGCGTAGACTTGACCTCGACCGACCTACAGTGGTTCAGCACATCCTGCCAGAACAAAAGATGCGACAGAAACGTTTCGAGGTGCGACTGGAACTCGGGCGCGCACGAGCTCACAATCTCATAGTTGGAGGTCGGGTGCTCATAGTCGGAAAGCGCAAGGATCGGAGGCAGGTCGTGCGGCAGGTGGTCAATGACAAGCTTGCGGCTCAGCTGGCTGTAGAGCGCGCCCAGGCCCGTGGCCATGAGCGTCGACAAGTCGCTCTCGACGATCCACTGCTCCAGCGCCGCCGAGTTGGACGCCGCCTCGATTATGTACAGCAGACCCGTCCGCGCAAAGTCGCCCACCTTGCCCTCGTGGTGGATATAGTCCATCAGTATATAAAACAGCGGAAAGTCTGCGCGCTGCGAGCGCCCCGCGAAGCCTCCCGCGAAGCGGTCCTGCACATCCTGCCCGCGCTCGCTCGCAAACTGCGCCGCCGCCTGGCCGGCCTTGAACCACGCGGGCAGTATATCCGGGTCGAGCCGGATCTTGGTCGTAATGTTAAAGGCGAGCTCGACGACGCGCGACTCCGTGTCGAGCCCGAGACGCACGCTGTTGACGCCGGTGATGCGCACGAGCAGGTTGGTCAGGCTCGCGGAAAAGGCCGGGTTCTCGACAAAGGCCTCCTCCTCGCTTTCAATGAGCGTGGCGAAGAAGAGGACGGCCTCTTTGATGATCCACTCATTATACGATGTCGTCGCAATCTTGCCAATCGGTACGTAAATCTGCTTGATCGAGGCGTACTGAATGCACGGGTGCGGCAGCGGCCGGCGGGACTCGTCGCTGAGAATGTTGGTGAGCTCCTGCAGGCGAATCTCGAGCGTCTCGGCGGCGTCGCCGTCGCGGGCGAGGTTGGACGAGGTGCGCCATGTGGCCTGGAGGGGGAGAGAGCGTCAGCATGCAGTTAGGTCGCGCTTTCACGGAAGGTAATGCCAGAGCTTCGCGGGGAGGTATGTCTGCGCCGCGCAGGCGGAGAAACTTACCAGCAGAGTTCCGTATTCCTTTTCGAAGCGATGGAGTCGTTTCGCAGGGTCTTTGGCCTGGTCCTGCCGAGACGACCCAGCCGACAAGGGGCTTAACAGTCGCGACCACTATCCCAAGATGGCATCGCGTTAGCAAAGCTCGTCAAGCTCTCCATGTTTGTAAATCTCTCTTGGTCTCCAAGTTCAGCCTAGAAACCACCACCACCATCGTCGTCGCAAATGTGTTGCATAATTCTCGACATCTGCCGTCCTGTCGCGTGCGGGGGAATATCGGTCGATCCGTTCGTACTTTTTTTTTTTTCGGCCCAACTTACCATGGCTTGATCCCGTTTCCGCAAACGACTAGAATAAAACAAGAAACCAAAAAGAACCAAAACTTACAAAGTCCATGACGACCGTCACGTCATCTCTCGAGGGCGGTCAATATAGCCGCGAGGCAAGCTCCCTCTTCTTATGACCCGTGTTCGCTTGAGATGTCGCACCTATGTGTCGGATTGGGGTCCCCGTTTCGAGGCGTTTGACGTCGGCCGATTTTTTTGGGGGGGGTTTTGCACAAGTTCAAGGGAGGGACAGAACGGGAAAAGAAGAAAAAAAGATAAAAAGCCTACTTGCTTTGCCAATCCCCAGATCGTCCGCCGCCAACGTGTTGAATTGCACGATTTGAGAAGATGAGAAGACAAAGGGGATGGCGTTGGACAGGTGCATGTCTGCCAGCTGGCCCTAGCTTTTGGTGACGACGCTGGTACTTTGGTGGAGCACCGCATCTCATGACAAGGTATGGAGTACGAACAATTACAATGAGAATATTCTGCCCAACTGCGCTCTTTGAAATGTTCAGATCCCCTGCTTTATACCACTTCCATTTTACGTGTACGATTTCATGATTAATTCACAAGCACGCATCATGATCAAGGAAACATCTCGTTAAGACTACTCCTAACCACTGTTATTCCAATTATACGACGCTGAAGACCCTACATCCTGCCTTGGCCCGTGGGCATGGCCGCACAGGTCAGACCGGACTGCCATCTCCGCCACTGCCGCTGCTTCCATTGCTCCGGTTGGCACCCATGAGGCGGTGACCGCGGGCAGCTTTTCCCATCGACGGCTGGTACTGAAAGAATGGAGACGTCCGGGGACTGCCGTCGCTGGAGCCGGTGAAGCCGCTGACGTCGCTTAGCATACTAGAGCTGCGCATTCTCGCCGCGGCATTCTCGTTGGCTGTCATCGTCAACGGACCCTGCCACACCATCGTGGTCGGAGCGAGCGCAGGACCAGACAGAGAGGGCTGCATGTCGGCCGACGTGCCGGGCCAAAGGCCACCAGTGAAGCCAACTTGCCCAGCATTCGGGTTCCATGGGACCGACTGCGGCGGCGGAAACGGTGTCATGCCAGTGTCGAGGCCATTCATCATCACGCCATTACCAGCATGCATCGTCGGTTGGAGATTTTCAAGCTGCACCTGCAGGTTGAGGACCTGTTCAACGCGGGCATTGTTCTCGTTGTGGACCTTTTCAATGCGCTCCTCGTAGTTTTGCTGAATAGCGGCAATGTTCTCTAGGCGGGTATTGCGCTCCTTCCTACGGCGCTCAGCCTCGTTGAGTCCTCGGCTGTTGGCGTCGGTGAGGTTAACGAGCTCATTGTCCACCTTGGCAATGCGAGTGGCAATCTTGTTTCGGCGCGTGTTGAGGTTCGATCGCTCCACCTCCTTCGCCTTGACTTCACTTTCCAGCTCGGACCGGTGCTTGAGAAACGCCTTTTGCGCAGCATCAAACGTCTTCTTTTCAGTCGAAAAGGTGCGCTCCACCTTCTTCTTATTTTCCGCGAGTTCCGGAGACGAATCATAGCGCTTGACCTTATCCGCAACCTGCTCGGTATCACGCTCTGCCTGAGTGCGCTGAGTTTCCTGCTGGCGGATTTTTTGGCGATGCTTCTCGTCACTGTTTCCGGCCGTGGCTAGCTGGTTGTCCGTGGCTTCATTTTCCTTTTTGAGTGCGTTGATGCGAATCTTGCAATCCTTGCGAAATTTATTCAGGCGAGTCTTTTCCTGGGCAAGCTTTTCCTTCGCGGCGTCAATGGATGTTTTGAGGGTTGTTTCGGGCGAGTCAGGGCGCAGCGACTGCGGCCCGTCAGAAACCATGGGTGAGGAGCCGTCCTTGGATCGCAGCGCTTCCTTAACGGTGCGAATGTTGGCGGTAAAAATGACCTTGTCGGTGCGGCTGTCGATAAACTCGCAAACGTACTTGGATGCCGGGCGCAGACCGTAAATGTCTCCGGTCCAGCGTGATGCCTCACTCGGCTCGTCGTCGGGTTCCTTGACAGAGTGCATGCGCGTGGGCTGCCAATAGGCGTTGTTCACCTTGACATAGAACGGCTTGGTGGTGTCGATTCCGGCTGGGCGTGTGGTCGCGTCTGAAGTCGGCTCCGAGGAGGTAAGCGGATCAAATTCGGCATGAGCAAAATAGCTTGTGTTAAAGCAAACTTCGTCGCTACCGATATAAGAAATCCAAATCTGCCTAGGTTGGCGGTCAAAAGGAGCATTGCCCAGGTTATGAATGTCAGTCGCATTAGCGCCAGCCGACTCAGATGGCGCGTGTGAAAGCTCATATTCCTTGACGACGACGATCTTAGTGCTGGCAAGGGCAGCCCAGAGTGGCTGCTTAAGGCGCACCTGGGCGCTCTGTTTCCTTCTCTTTTTGGCGGTGGACAGCTGCGGCGTGGGTGGCAGCGGTGGCAGGGTAGGCGTAGATATTGCAGCGTCCGTTTCGTTTGCGTGGGCGGCGGCGTCATTTGTGGCGTCTGGCGGCGCAAGATGGCTGGAGTGCTGTTTCGCGGATTCGAGATCATTCAGATTGGATAGATTGGAGTCGCCCTTTTCACGGCGCATTAACCATTCTCGTATGTATCGGATAATGCTTTGGGTCAATATGTGTATGGCCAAGACACTTCGGACCCAGGCGTAGGGGCTCGATTTGTCGTAGAGCTTGCTATAGTAACCTATTGGAGTTTCTTCGGAGAGAACCTTTTTCCAGGCATCGGGCATGTTGGGAACAAGATGGCCCCATTGAGACTGAGTTCCGCGTATTATGTGATACATGAAGACCCAGGTAAAGCCGGTGCGGATACCTCGAAAGGATGGATCATTACGAGTGGCGCCGCCAAGGGTAATGGCAATGACGGGCTTGGCAAGGTCGAGGACAGCGTCCTGGATGGGAGCCCAGAGAAAGAGCCATATGAGCAAGAAGAAAAAGTCCATACAGGCAACAGTGAAGAGCGACGGGGTGGTGGAGTTTCCGTCAAAGATTTCGGCGAGGTTGAGATTCATGCCCGAGTTTGTCCTGACTGGAGGGACAAAGGTGATGCAGGCAAAGACGCCGTAAATGACAAGGAGGGAAATGGTTGGTACGTGCATGAGTAAAATGAGGATTGCAAGAGTGTCTTGCATGGGCATAGCCCGGAGAACGGTGGATGCCATGTCGATAAAGCCAGAGTCGCGATGAACCTCGTGATTCTTCAGACAATTCACATCGATCTGTCGGAGGGAGCCTTCAACGAGAGAAGGGTTAGGATGAGCGTTGGAAACGTGGGTGGCGGCGTTATGGAAGAGATCGGACGACGACTCGGATTCGTCACCTAGCGAGGGAGGCCTCGCGGGGTGAGCGGAGGGCTTGTCGTCGGCGACGAGGGCGTCGACGGAGGCATCGAGGGCCGACTCAACAGTTCCATCGAGGGATGCAGAAGCAGCGCCGTTGGCGTGACCGTTGTGAAGCAGGAGCGAAGTGGTTGGCAGAGCAGCAGAGTTGTCGTACGCCTTCGCAGTAGGTGGCGCACTAGCGGCGGACTGGCTCTTTCTGCCGGAGCCGCGTTTAGCGGAGGCTAAAACGCCATTGTCATGTTTGGTGTCGCGATGACCGCCGCCGGATTGTCGCTTGCCAGAGCCTGATGCACGAGGCATGCGAAGCGCTGGGGCTCCCAGTCTCTGCGAGGTCCCGAGACCTTGGAAGAAGGCCTGGACCAAACAGCAGGGAGGACAGGTAGGTGGACGATGGGGGAGAAAGAGACTGAGGGGGGTTGAGAGATGTTGTGCCTGCGTTGCGCGGCCAAGGCTGGGCAAGCAAAGGCGATATCGGATCAAAGTCGGGTCGGCATGCGTTGGTAGCTGGTGGTGGCTCGATTGCGGTAGCGATAGATGGGTGACGATGCGGCGCGCTTGGGGAGGCCGTTATTGGGTCGATGGAGCAGTTGGCGGGTAGCGCAACGGTTTCGATTGAAGGTCGCCACCAGAAGAATTCGTTGAACTCCTAGCGAGGGAGTTGATCGCTGGACAGGCGACGGTTTGTGATGGTGGTTGTGGTGGTGGTGAAGAAGGAAGGAAAAAAAGAAAAGGTCCTGGCAATGTGGAGAGGAAAGATGTTGTGAGATTTTCGGCTTGAACGGGCTTTTGCGGTGGGTTTGGAAGAGGGCCAGCGCCACCAGTGGAAGCCGGTAAAAGTCTGTACAAGCACAGCCGTACGAATCTAGTTAGGATGTAAATCAAATTGCAAGATTCAAGCTAGATGCCGGTCTGTATTTCAAACACTGATTTATTATTTTGCTTTGAATTTTTTTCATACGGAAATGGAATGACGGCACAATTCCAGTCTCTCGAACCATGTCTAAATACCTCTATTTACCGCTAACTATCTAACTACCTAGGGAGAGACAGGGGCAAACTACTGAGTTGGCCTCGTTAAATTTAATCAATCTTTTGCAGGGCGAGTGCCGCAAAAAGGGCGTTTTTATCATCTAAGCCATCAACTATTCCGTACATGAGCGGGTGTTGATAATTAAGACGCCACTTTGCTTATGAATATTCAAATCTGTTTTCCTCGCTTCCTCTCTTTGTTGATTTTACCTACATTTTGAAACCATGCCATCGCTTAATTTTGGCACTTGCTTCCCCTACGTCCATACAGGGCCCCCCCAGCTCGCCGAGGGACGGGGCTTCGGCTTCTCACAGCGGGCCCTGGATCTGGAAAAAAAAACAAGACTTGCCCAGATCGCTGCCGACATGTACCGAGGGCAAAAGGATGCCAGTAAAAAGCAAAGCAAAACTTGCTTACAGGGCCTTGCCAGGGCCCAGACGGGCCAAGCAATCTGTGGCTTGTTGGCGCCAACGACGTGGACACTTGTTATTCGGCAGGTTTCCAGGGTACTACTAAATAACAGCGCGTATTGATTTCTCCTCGACGACCCTTTTATTCTCCTTTCCTCTGTTGCCGGCTTTTTTTTAATTGCCTTGCCCTCCTTTTCGCCCACGAGAACGCGATTCTTGCTTCCGCGGGGACGGGCTCCAGCACAGCGTGGCAATCTATTGGTAGAATGTCGCACCGCCCAGGAAGAAAGAGAATTTTTGCCTTTTTGAAAGCGGGGAGGGGGGCTGCAATTCGCACTATATCATCCAAACGTTTAATATATTAGTTGACTATACATAATACCGACATGATCAGCATGCCTAGGTACATGCCTCGCATTTTACCATCAATCCCCGGCCCCGATTGGCATTCCTCGATTGCCATCAGTAATCATGGCAGCTCCGAGATAAAGACGGACTTTTTGAGGTTGTCGCCGCGTATCCCCGTCTACTTGTTTTCTTGTATAAAATTGCGTTAATTTAAATTGCGCTACTCCGTACTCCGTACTCCGTTGACGCACCGCTTCATCGAGATGATGAATTCTTGCCGCCTGGTAAAAATAGTGGCGGGGCTGCCAATCCTCTATTACCGCCGGATTCTGCTATATCAGGCACCACTATGCCCTGCCAACCTGCTCAAAGCCGTTGACAAGCCTCAAAACCCGCCGGGAGCATAACTATGCTTAATAAACTTCATGTCCTCATCCCGGCTTTCGCACTGCATCATCGACGATGCCCTAGATGCATTGCTAAGCACTTGCCGCGGCCACCACGCGACAACTTGACAAGTCCTAAATAGCCACCCGGCACCCCTGCGGGCTTGTCGCGTGTTTTGCATTGAAGCCTGCCCACCAAAAAATTCTCCATGGAACATGCATGTTGTTTGTCGCTCGTGTACTCCGTAATAGTGGCGTCCTGTCTATTTTTTCTTTCCGCCTTGGCTGGCGGAAACCTCTCTAGCCGACAAAGCGCACGATTCAAGCTGCCGCGTGTTGCGTCTTCGCTTTCGTCACGGCTCCGACTATTTCCTTGGAAGAAAAACGGCTGCTTTGAGCCCGAAACAAGCTCTTGTATGGCTGCCTATACGTTACGTTATTATACAGATGTCATCTAATCATGTAACAACAGCCAGTTTGAGTGCTTGACTGGTGCCTAACTCTGAATCTCCCTCAGTCGCCCCGACACCCCGACACCCCGATGCCTCACTTTGGAACTCGAATACGTCAATCGAGATTTGCTGCTCAACAGTCTTAGTCTCTCATATTTATCTCATATTTTGTCTCAATGCTGCAAGTGGAGAAACATTGTCTAACCATGGCGGGGAGCTGCAGCACGGCAACCACCACGACACAAGACAATCATCAGCTCGCCACCAATTAACGTTTGCCAATGCCCTCAATTTACCTAATAAACTACAACCACCTGCAGCTTTCTTTTTCCCTTTTCTTCTTTCAGGGTCATTTGAACCCCGCGCTCACCAGAAACATGCGTCTCTAGCGCAAACATGCCCGCAGCAAACCACTGGAGAAGCGACACGGCATGCTGGGGTGTTTGTTCTTGTTGTGATTTCCGTTCTTCTTCTTCTTGCAATTGACAGTCAGACAGCTCGATGCAAACGCGCCATCGGGAGGCCACTTGGGACAGTCGTCTGGTCGAAGCTAATAAGAAAAGCTTCGATAATTTGAACGCCCATCATGACCAAGCCCCGCCGAGATCTGCAGATGAAACGGAGCCCGTCGCCACACTACCCAGAATGTGTTGTTCCAACGCACTTGCATGAGCAGACCCTTCCACCGCCTTTTCGAGCCGCTCTCGCTTGATCCTAACCAGTGCAAGAATCTATCAGAATATAGCCGGTAGCAGATACATGGAGCAGGAAAATTATAACTCGTGCCGGCTGCTGAGAGGTTTCTCAAAGACCCGCAAGAGGTAAACTAAAAAAAAAAAAAAAGCTCACTCTGACGACACATGTACCCCTCAACTTAAAACCCCTCCCCTCTATTTACTTGTGTAAATCAGAAAGTAACTTGAGGTCCGCCCGCCTCAAGCCGTTTTTTTTTTCTCTCCCTTACAAACTAGTCTATGCATGAAATGCTTCGAAAATTTTGAGGCCGTTGCTGTCAAATGGACGATTGATTAGTGGCCTCGGTACAATTTTCGGCTACTGTGCCTGAAAAGTAGCGACCCCTCTCATCAAACATGCTCCAACCGTGCGCCTTCACACCCGCCCTCCCGTTTGCACGAGAATAGCAATAGCACGCGGGAAATGACGCCTACGAGCCGGACGCGCTTGAAGCATTGGTCCACGTATTTCCTTCTCGAGGCCAGACAAGGCTGGCCATGTTGCACAGCGCCCCAGAAAAGTTTGCACGCCTCGGCGCGGAATAGCGCCGGGACGTCGCAGTCCCAAGCCTTTCTTTCTCCTCCCGCGGCTGAGATGGTGTGAAGTAGAGGGGGAAAAATGCGCAAGTTGTAGGCAAGAGGTCCGGTTGGACAGAGACCGAGCCAGGTCTTGACAGGGCTGGTTAGATGTAAACAGCGCAAGCCACGGCTGGACTTTCCAACCTCGCGGCGGCTAGCTAGCCTTGCGAAAGAAACCCTTCAAATATCGCCATGTCTCGTTTTGCTCATTGACGATGGCGAGTACGCATCGCTGGCAGAACCTGGCAGTATTCATGTGCATGCTTTCTGCGTGGAGGTGGAAGTGGCCGATACTAGTATCCGAGACGACGTGAAAATGAATCGAGTTTTATTTGCTTCCGTGAATGATGTGTGCAAATGATGTGTGCAAATGATGTAGAATACTGCACAAGACCCCGGCTCCCTCCTCGCACTCGAGGATACCTCTTCCACCCTACGACTGCTGCATTTTGCCCCTGCCCCCCCC